>RJWT010014078.1:0-21333 GCA_004365215.1 Cuniculus paca
ATCTGTAAGCTCATCATAACATGAATATTGTCCATAGTGTTTGTATTAGGCTGATCCTCCAGCACATGCAGTTAAATACTTTAAGGAATGGGTACATTTTGCTAATTTGTGTGAAGATGCCAAGTGGGCTAAAATATTCTGGGAAACACTGATAAATTGAGTGCTTCTAGGAATATTTATTACTTCAAATAAACTTTAAATTATTCAGAACTTTTACAAAAAAATTTTGTGCAGTTGGTGGGGTTTTCTGTAAGCGGTTCTATTCCAATAAGAAGGAAAGAGGGGTCTCCTGCTTACTTTCTTATGTAGGTATAACAATGAGCCTCTTCCTGTATAGTGTCCCTTTATGATGTTTGTGATATACATGGTCTCTCACAGCTTGTATTGTTTACTAATCACATACTTCATGTTTATTAACCATATAGTACAAATCAAAACATGCAGTTAAGAAAAATTATTTGACTTTCCAAAGATAACCACATTATTTCCCCAGATATTCTCTGAGTGTAAATATGTAGAATATATATCACATTATACAAACTGCTCTAACCTAGTTGGCTTAATGCTTTAATCTCTGTCTCTGCACATGTATGTGAATACACCCAGGGAAATATATGGCATAACATTTTTAAAAACTCATAATATTTCATTGAATGATTAACTAGAATTTAATCAACCCCCTCTTCACAGAAATTTAGGATGCTTTCAATTTACAAAAACTGGATAATCACCCTCATCTGCAAATCTTTATGTCTCCAACCTTTTTCTAAAATTTTAAATAAGATTGATCAAGACATCTTTTCAAATTCAATCCACTTACTCCCAAATACTTTGTCTGATCCAGGAAAATTACATAAATGTGATTCCACATGAAAATGACTTTCAGACTCAAACTCAAATTCATACAGAAATCCAGCCAGTATACATATTCTGCATATAGTCACTTGTCTCTGTCTCTGAAAGAAAGCCAGAGTCTGGGATGAGACAAGGAATGAGCAAAGGTAGGAGCGGGGCAAAGGAGGAGTTCCAAAGGCTGGAGAGAAATAAAAATCAGGCTAGGAATGTTAGTCATATAGAAAAGCAATAATGAGGTCATGAGAATGGCATCTCCAGCCAGGAGGAAAGAGGAAGGTGTGGCAGTCATTCCTTAGGGAAAACTTGATTCTGAGCCTGGGATGCTAGCAGTGATGCTGGGACTCTGGAGGATGCATGCGGAGGATTTGAGCCACACAGGGAGGACCCCAGGGCATTGCAGAGCTAATGCTAGCCAGGGTCAACAGCCGCTGAGGGGCTTTAGTGAACAGAACCCTAGAAGAGAAAAAGAAAGAATGGAAGGGAAGGGCACGGGTATTGGTATGGGCTGAAGAAAGGCAGAGGACTGAATCCTGCATGGCAATCTGGGCCACTGCAATTTACCCAGCATCTCTCAATGACTGTTACCAAACTCTGACACAGCTGGCCAACTTCTCTCACTCTGCATTCATCTTTTCAGGAAAATGCTGAAATAATTCCTGTGGCATTATGTCCCTCGTTGTCATTACAACATCCCTCAGTAACATTTCAACTTTGAGAGAAGCCTAAATACAATAGTCAACTGAGCTGCTGTCCCCTATCTCTCTAAATCCTGTTGGCACCATCTCCAAACTACTCCTTCCCATGCAGACCTACCACTCCACATATCTTTTTCCATGCAACACCTTATTCATTTCAGTGGCTGTGTCTCCAGTAAATGGAGATAAAGTAGTACATGGCTTAGAATGTGAGGGCTAAGGGAATTAACATGGTTAAAAGAATGTCTAAGTCCCAGCCTGGAATATTGTGAAAGTTCAAAAATTTTAACCATGATTACAATTATTTTCACATTTATAAGTAAAATGCATATCACTGATACTTCCATTCATCCTCACTTCCATTCATCCTCACTTACACAAACTTTGAGGAGACAGCTTCTTTCTGGCTGAAAAAGCAATGCCATATGACTAATTGCAGAGAAATTATTCCCAAAACTGACAACTCCGTAGTTTGCTCCTTGTTCAGTTCCCAGGTGCCTAGGAAGACCTCGATTTGACAATCCCATCTGTTATATTTCCTTTCCTCTGTTAGTATTATGCTGTATATATTTATGTTTTCATATTCATAGCACTTATCCCATGCTTTATGAATAGGGAGTATTAATGAATGTTAAATTTTAGACTCCTGTTCTCTCATCTTAGCTTATCCCCCATCACCTACCATCTCCTTAACCTCACCATAAACCACAAATCCATTTTATGAGGAAATAAATGCCATAAACTCTCACTGCTATTTGCAGTAATTATCCTACCTATTTTTGTCAGATTCTTTGGACAAGGTATTCTAAAACATATTTTAGCAAATAATCCCAAAATGACCAGACAATAAAAGAGTGGATGATGTAGGGTATTATGTCTTGTTTCCTCTGGGTTTATAATTTAAAAGTAATTTCAGGACAGGAAGGTACAAAACCATGTTCATATATCCTAAGATATATACAATAAAAGTGCATGATATCACCAATCATCCTACCTAATAACTTGTTCCAAACACCAGTCGTTTTTATTTTCACCAAAAATAGTCCCCGAACCTTTTCACATCAAAGTCACCAATAAAGTCTTCAAAATGGTCATTTTGTACTAAGTTTAAAATTCTGTTCACTATCGAAAATTTTTTAAGTATATAGAGAGATCCAAGAATTTGCAGAACTCTTGAAAATGGCTAATGACAAGGACACACACCTTTTGGTGAAAAGTACAATGAACTAGAGCCGTTCTGTCAAGATAGGAGGGGAAGAAAGGTGATGAGATTTTGTCTTCAAGTAAATGGAGCATAATTGCTAATGAAGTAATTGTCATTTGTTATCCATTCCCACTGTGGGCAACAAAGGAACAGATAAATTAAATTATATCAAGAAAGATTTCAAGTAGAAAGACCTTCTCAGTTGATTAAATGCTAGTGTAAACTACTTGAGGGAATCTGTCATTCTCGGTCTCTGGAGTGCTTTGAGGAGACAATAAACATCTCTGTGTCCTTGCAGGCTTCAGCCATTGTCTACCAATAGGAACAGTGACCTGCAGAGATCCCTTCAACTATTCAATTTGATGACTATCTCACAATGTTTACTGGTATCTCATTGATCATAGAAATAATTTGGAACTGGAAAAAGTCTGAGGACCAAAAAAGGCTAAGGAAAAGTAGGGATTAGTGGTAGAATTAGGTACTGAATACACAAGAGAAGTGCCATCCTCCAATATGATCATATTCTAGCTCTGTCAAGATCAAAAGAAAACTGCATAAAATCATACTTTCCCAGTGGGAGACTAAATGGCTAGAAATGAAATGAAGTTTCTTCCAGTGAGTTAAGCAGAACTCAATCAGTAGAGAAAATAAAAAGGTCAAAGTAGACTCGCTACTTAATCATATTTTCCAGTACACCAACACGCCTCCCACAGACTGAAAGCCCTGGCTTTAGGCTGTGTTGTTATGTGGTTAGCAGTGTTCCCCAAATAAATCCCACATGTTCCTTCCTCTGGCCTGAACTTAGAATTTCCAGTCTTCCCATGTCTAACCATCAAGTCCCAGCCACATTTAAAAGCCCTATTCCAATGTTACTTTCTCTATGAAAAGTTCCCATATTCCCTAATCAAGAATGTCAGAGTTCTGTGATCTAAACCGGCCTTAGCTTCACATCATTACCAAGACTAAAGACTAGCAAAGGCAACTACAGTGGAAGGCAGCCTGGTCCATCTCACCCAAGGGACCTGCTCAGGCCCACTAATTACCAGGGCTCTTCTTTTTGGATGCAGGCTGCTGGGACACAGGCTTCCCTGTCTTTGCTCAAGCCTCACTGTGGAGTGGAAACCAGTTCAATTCTTCACATCCTGCTGGTTGTGAAGGCAGCACATAAACTTTCTATCTAAAAGTCTTCCCTTAATCTACAGGCACATGGATAAGTGGAAGCAAGTTTTCAAAACACAAGATTGTAAGAAAGATGAAAATGTTCTTATGATTTTGCTTGGGTTCCTTAATTCTCCTTTGAGGTAACTAACAGAAGCCCATTTTGCTTTCATTTCTGAAGTAAGAACAAACCAAATGTGAATCCTGCCACCTCTCAGCCTACTAATGAAAGCCATGTTGTCTTTTATAGCCCAGAGATGCACGCAAGAGAGAAGAGCAGATCTACAGAGCATCAGGTGGCACCGCAGGTCTCATACGGACAACACCCAACTTGGAAAGTCTCCTCACGCTTTCTAACAGATATATGTAAAAGGTGGCCCATAAATTTAGAGGAGAGGCCTCTGATTCCCTATTCATACTTAACTGCTAGGTCTTATACCTGAATTCAACAGCTAAACGAGTTTTTAAAAACAGTTAAAAAAAAATAAAAAACAGCTTGAAGATACTCAGAGATGCCTATTTGCTGTTCATTTAAATAATTTCCAAGAAATTAGCATTATTTTTCAATGGCTATGTGAAAACCTCTAAAGGCTATGAGAGGCTAAAGAAAAGATAAATGTGTGGTATCAGTGAATAATTAAGTCCAGGCAATCAAGGCTAAGTTTTTTGAATACTTACTAGGTCTCTTGCATCAGTGCACAGAAGCCCTAAAGCCTGAAATTCTCATTTAGCACCTATTCACCGCAGGGTATGGAACAGGTAGAGAATTGAAGGATATATATGACCTGGTTGACTGACGGACAGAAAAAATTGAAAAAAAAAAGGACTAACTTAAATTTTAGAGAGGTATTTGGATACTTCTATTCATTACCTAAAAAGAATGAAAAGAAAAATGAGCTTCGGTTGAGAATGAATGCACTGAGAAGTTGAAACTGAATAAATATTCAGCAAGGTTCCCAGGCAACAGTGAGTGAGAGAAAAGGTTTCTAGGTGCTCTGGTGTGGACCCCAGCTCAAGTTTCAAGCAAGGCTAAAGGCCTACTAGATCTCATGTTTGGGTATAGGGACCAAAGGAATCAGAGATAGTAAGGCAGAGCGGGTTGCGACTCAGCAGGTGTAGCATCGTGGTGAACTTAGCCCAGCTCTACTAGACCTAAAGGTCAACAGCAGAAAAACTAATAAGGTTGCCTATTACTGAGCCAGTAATTACAAGATTCTCTTTGACAGGCTAGGAAATGAGAAGAGCTATGTCTTCTCCTTCTGCTATCTTCCAAGAATTTTTATTCTGTCACACTTAAAACAGCTTTGTGGTATAGGCATTATTATTCCCATTTTATAGAGAGATCTGGGTTTAACCTGAGAGAGATTAAGAAATGTTAGCTATGAAGCCTATTTAAGTTCAAAGCTTATGATCTAGTCCTTTTCCATTTGAAGATTATTTTCTTATTAGAGAAGATGAAATGAAAATAGGAGTGGACTGTTACTGCTTTCATCTATCACCTGTTTATATAAAACCAACTGCCCATGAGATGAATGTTTCCTTAGGTTATTCTTCTTGCCCTGCATTTTAAGTTGTCTTTATTATCTCTGCAATGAAACAGGAATGGAGGAAAAATATTGAACTTGTATTTTTTGAGCACTTAACTGTGTGCTAAATATTTTACATATTTTTTCTCTCCCCATGAAATAAATGTCATTTTATCATTACATAAAAAATCCCTAACCCATGCACAAAGAGACAATCTACTTGTCCAAGGTCACAGATAATAGGCATTCTAATTATGGACTGTTTATTGTGCACTAGAGTACTCTTTATTGCTTATTGGCTTCTTTTTCATTCATTCTAAAGTACTTATTGAATGCTTCTGATATTTATGTAGTTCCAGACTTTGTTCTGAGGACTTAACATAGGACAGAATTTAAACTTGTGAAATTTAAATTCTAACGATAGTAATGAGACAGTAAATGATTAAGTCAGACATAAAGTGTGTAAGTGGATTTTCTTTTGTCTTGTAAACATGTACTTTCTAAACTCAAAGTTACTAGCTCTGCTTCAAGATAAGATGCAGTAAACACATGCCAACTTTTCTCTCCTACTGAACACAATCACAAAACCTAGAGAATGCTTCACACAGCTGTTTGAGGTCTCTGAAAATCAAATGCCAATAGGCAGATGAGGAAAAAGACTGGTATTCAAAATATCACCCAACGACTGATTTTAATCAAGAATTACAACCTCAAAACATAATATTCAAAATATACAGAACACAATTCAAAATTATTCATCACACAAAGAACCATGAAAATCTCAGCTTGTACGGAAAAAAACAATCAACAGGCACCGACAATGTGATGACACAGATGTTGAAAGTAACTGACAAAGATTTTTAAAGTAGTTATTATAAAAAATACTCAAACCAGCAATCAGAAACACACTTGAAACAAAAGTTAAAATAAAAGCATCAGCAGAGACACTGAAGTCATAAGAAAAACCAATGGAAATTTTAGAACTAAAAATATATAGGAGCCAGAATGAAAAATACCCAGTGGGGGAAGGTATTGCAAGAATACTGATGATGGAGAACAGTCAGAGAACTTTAAGGTACCAAGAGGGATTGTGCAGGACCTCCTTCTGAGTCCCAAGTACTGAGTCTCTTAAATCCTCATAACCACGACCACAAGTCTATAAATAATAGCTGCTCCTGCAGGTGTAGTTTCTCAGCATCTTCTCTTTGTTTTTCTACCCCTCCAATTTCCAGTACTATATTCTTCCTATTGATGAAACCCATTTTGATGGGAACATTGAACGACACAACCATTTTGAAAAAGTTAGACATGTATCTATACTATGACCAACAATCTTATTCCTGGGGATTTGCCCAAGAGAAATCAAAGTGTAAGTCCACAAAAAGGACATAAAAAAATTAGAGAATTTTTATTTATAATAGTCCCAAACGAGAAACAACTCATATGTCTATCAACAGAAGACAACTTCTGGTATACTTATACAACCGTACATTACTCACCTTAGAAAGGAACATACTGATAAAGGCAACAGGATGAATGAACCTCCAAATATTATGGGGAGTAAAGGAACTCAGGTATAAAATAAATATGTGTGTTAAGGCTACATTTATATGAAATTTCAAAATGGGCAAAATTAATCTATAGTGAAACAAATCAGAACTGCAGGGGTAAAGGGTGGAAGGTGGCTACAGACTGACTAGGATGTAGCAGGAGACAACATTTGGTGAC
The DNA here is from genome assembly GCA_004365215.1 of Cuniculus paca. Taxonomy (NCBI): domain Eukaryota; kingdom Metazoa; phylum Chordata; class Mammalia; order Rodentia; family Cuniculidae; genus Cuniculus; species Cuniculus paca. The sequence goes on from RJWT010014078.1 coordinate 7,167, forward strand.
GGAAATACTCTATGATGGAGATGTGAGTTACATACCTGAAGGCGGCTGTCAAAACTCACTGAATAGGCACCTAAGATATATGTTGAAATACTCAATCTACTATGCTTTTACTGAATGTTATCTTCGAAGAATATTTTACAGTCTTGGATCATTAGGAAGAAGCCAATCTTTTCTGTAACTTTTGAAATATGCTGTTATAAAATAGAGTGCATGTGTTTTCTAACTAAAATCGTTAAGCCCTAAGTTAATATGACTAACATCTCCCAAGGTTCTAGTCATCTTCACATCTTCAGTTGGAGGGGGTCATTTCTGTTGGTTTTTAATTTATATTCAGAATACGTAACAGTGTAAATATTTCTGCATTTGAATTTAGTTCACTTCAACAAACGTTCCTGAGCATAATTATGTGCAAGAAAAGGTGCTAAGTGACACACAATACCTGAGATAGATGACATAGAGTTCCTCCCTTCAATGTACGTATCACCTGGTTTATAATAAGAAACCAAACGACTAAGTTATAGTATAATGTAAGGAATTTTAAAGAGTATAGTCAGCAAGACATAGAGCATGCACAATACATTTAAGAAGTGTGAGGTATTTTCTCTAACATCCTTGGTTGAAAGTCATTCTAAATTAATAATATGACTTTTTTTTTTTTTTTTTTTTTTTGCGGCACCAGGGATAGAACTCACGACCTCATGCCTGGGGCAGGCAGGGCATTTAGGCCACTGAGCTAAATCCCCGGAATAATATGACTTTTTAACTCCTAGCCTATTTGATGTACCAGTTCTATGCTCCAAGCAAGCATAATTAGAAGACATTGATGGTTTCACTCTGCTAAAGCCCCTTTCCTATTAGTCCTAATGATTTTAGCAAGTGATCTTAAAGAATGTTAGCATACGTGACTTAAAATTCACATATCCAAGAGATGTCCACCTTACACAAATTAGGCAATGTGAAGAGGCACTAACTTATTTCCAAAGGAATCTTGGAAACTAATTATCCTAAATATTATCTAAGCAGAAATCAGTAACCATATTTTTCCCCTGAAAAAGCAGCCATGAGATACTTCTTCCTGAAGAATGAGCTATCAGTGCTGCAAGATGTTCTTAATAGAAGTCACAGGCATCAATAATTCACTCCCTGTGCAAACAAAAATTCTGTAAGTGAACAACTCAGAATCTTGTTACAGCATCTGTGTTTTTATTCTTCTTTCTATCAATGTTACCTATGGTTAGGAAAGAATAGTAGGAAGAGATTGGGGGAAAGTTGAAGCTTTGATAAAACCTACATATTTAGAAATGTAGCTTTTCAAGATCATTCCTTCCACAGAACATAAGCCTGTTGTTATTATCAGTAACACTGAGCTGTTAGGCTGCCCCGCTGGAGGGTAATGCTGAGTGTATAAGATGCTCTGTCACTAGTGTTTTGTAAGGATTTTCCCCCTTCCTCTTAAGGATTCATTCTATTTCTCCTTCATGACCCAAAGGGTATGTAATTTTCAGTTTTTGTTTCGCATTGGCAAGGTGGGTACTGTTTCTAGCCATATATTCAAAAAGTAAAATCCCCAAAACTCCAACTGAGAAATTAAACAGATTTCTAAAAATGGACTCTATATCACTCAACCAAAGTCTGTCTCTCAGGAAGTGGGTGAGAATAAGACTGTCTCCTTCCTGTCCTCCCTCCCCAAGCCATCACAGCTGATGGATTGGAGATGTCGGCTTGTCAGGTCTTATTGGGTGCTACCTGATGTAAGTCCACACTGAGGCAGTGAAAATCTGTTTGCAGTCAGCTCTTTTAATAAGTTCCAGCAAACAGGAGGAAAGCAGATCTATTCAGTAAGATGCTTCTTCAGATATGGCGAGGGAAAATAGTCCATGACAGAGGCTTGATATGGAGGAGATTTTTAAACAAAGAACAATTCTTTCTTTAGAGGAACTGGAGAGAAATAGTTTCCCTGGGGATTTTGGGATTCTAAGAAATATTACATTTCTATGCTTATGATTTAAAACTAACCTAGACTGCTCATCTTTGAAAAGGAGGTCAGATCTTCTCTATAAAATGTCCCTATTCGTGAGTCCTGCTGTGTCCTAAGCGTTCTGTAGGTTCTGAACTCCCAATGATTAATAACAGTGATGCTTCCTCTTAATCTCAGGCCCACAAAGGAAACTCTGGGAGGTTACTCAGGCTTCCACTTCCCCCTTCCAAAAGGATAAGAAAAACTGAGGAGATCAAAGATGCCAAAGACATACCCTGTCACACAAAGCTCCTGACCCTTTTGACAACTAAAGTAGTTTCCCTAGAGATTTCAGAATTCTAAAAATACATTTCCATTACACTATCACCACATTGTTAAAATAAAACAAAGTCTCAAAGACAGTGGTCCAATCTTTTCGGATATCCCCACTCATAGTTCCTGGCACATTGCTAGATTACTTTGGTATAGTGTGGATCTTATGGGGTTAAATACAGCTGGATTTTGGTGGTGAAGGTTTAAGATGGTGACAGTAATGAAAAAGACAATGTGATGTTCACTAATAAGACTAAGCCAAAAGTGTTTTAAATGATCCGAGACAGTACCACATTCTGAAAATAAGTATTGTGCATGTATTTGTTCATTCACATTTCTGAAGCCTCTGTTATCTTCCCCCACATCACACTTCTAGAAGAGTGCAGATGTGGCAGGGAGTGAATTTCAGAAGTCTGGCTGGAAGCATTCAAGTTAAACTGATTACACTATTAGACTGAAAAATATTTTTCTTTATGTTGTGAATTAATAAAATAACAACTACCAACGTTCTTAATAATATAAATCTTTTCAAGAATAGTCTTGCACAGAAGGTTAAAAAGTTCTCTTCATTTCTAACTCTCAAGACAAGTAACATAAAATAAACACTTAGTCAATCTTTTGAATGAATGAATGCTTGATTGTACAAAAAAAAATGAATACATGAGTGAATGCGCTAACAAGTGGCTCATTTTCTGCCTCTTACCATAGCTACTGATTGTACAGGTAAAAATCACATCTTATAAAATCTGGGGCTTTTGATCTAATAAAATTATCTCAGGGAACCTGAATGTTGATCTTTCAAACAAGCATTTTAAAATTATGTGAACTACAGAAACATATTGCAAAGTGCAGTGCCCCAGTGCCACAGCAAAATAAACCTGGCCATGATAAAGTCATAAGAGCAAGTCCTTTTCTAAGCCATTATAAATTTCCCCAGAATCTTAACTAGAATATCTGTGGAAGCAGAAGGTTTTTCTTATGCAAGTGATCAGAGAGGTACATTTCTTCCAGGATTTGCCTTTTTTCCCTAAAATACCTACTCATGAACCATTATCCTTCTCACACTAATCACTGAGCTAGTAGCCATGAAATTCTTTCTTTAAGATTATTTTTAAAAATAATGAAAATAAAAAAAAAAACAAAGGAAAAAAAAACACAATTAAAGCCTCAATGGGCAGCTAGTGACCTAAACCATCATCAGGCAAAAATCCCTTGGGGATAAGAATATATATAATTTGCCTCTGTAATCTACAGCAAGCTTAATCAAAATGCAGAATAAAACAAACTCCTAATAAGTGTCTATTGATTAAATGCAGGGATGAGACAAGGGTGCTACAAAAGGAAATAAATACTGTACAACTTTAGAGACAGGAGATCTTAGCATGGGGAGGTGAAGTCACAACAGACTTCACAGAGGACAGGGGACTTGAATAATGGCTGTGGTATGAGTCAGTACTAATACAAGCACAAGCTTTTCAAGATCATTAGCAGCCCTCACAGAAGCAAATAACACAAGGTTTTTCTGTTTTTTAACATCTTATTTTCTGAGAAGGATCCTGCCTGAATGGACCGCACATTTCATTGTCACAGTGAACCCACAGGTGAGCTAGAGATGTTCTATAAGACAATGCACTTAGAAGAATCATCGTGTAAGAGGTAGATGCTGAATTTTTCAAAAATGATGAAAAGAGTCAGGAGTGAGCCGAAAAGGAAAAGTAGAAGGAAAGAAATTCTTTCAACGAAAGAAACTTTCATTTCTCACACATCTAGTTGAAGGATTAATCTTTCCTCTGAGAATGAATGTCATAAGATGTTCTTGAGGAAAACACAAAATAGATGGCTTCTGGAAGTGTCAAGTGCCCTGTCCTTCTATTTCTGCCCTCTCCCCATATGGTGGTCTTATTTCTACAATCTTTGGTCTTTGCAATTTTATCACCTCTGCATTCTGTGTCAACCTCAATGTAATCAAATATGAAAGGTCTTGGTTCTTTGATCATTACAGAAAATTACTAAATTTTGTGCAACCACAGAAAATAAGAAGAACAAACTTTCATTACAAGGGAGAGTGAGGGGAAAAGAGTCTGTTCTACATTTCACATGTAGGTGTGTTTGAGTTACACTAGGCCATTTGTGTGATACTCAGTCATCCCAGAAACGCTGAAACATAGGAACACCAGTCTTTTACAACTGGTAAAGTTGAGGGGTAGCCAGTTTTCTACAAATTAAATCCCTAGTCAGTGGTTATGAATCCCAAGTCTTCTGGAATTCATAACTAAACCTGGCTAACTCTACAATATACTGTAAATCAGAAAACAGACAGAATATGGAAATTTCCGATAATTAAAATAATTCTGATTTTCAGTAAAAACAAGGCAGTACAGAACAATGAAAGACAAGTAAAATTAAATTCAGAAAATTCCATACCCCCAACCCTGGAATAAATCACTCTCCTTTAGCCTCAATACTCTCCTCTTATAGTCCCTGTGAAATGGACCAATACGAACTACCTGACAGTTAAGCAACCCACACCATACAATCTTTGTGAATATGCCTAACCCTATAGGTGATGCCAAATCTTTAACCCATAGGCATTCAGTAAATATTTGTTGAGTGACAATGAAGTAGTAGTGAGAGAATCCACATGCACCATTTTCTTTTTTCCCAAACCTTACCAATAGATAGTAATCTTATTTTTAAGGATTTCCTTTCCCTTCTACCACCCCAGAGACCATGGTACTTCATATTTACTGTAATGAAAAATATGACGATATTGATGGTGGAGGTAAAGTCACAGCTTGGGGATAGATGGAGGGATCCAAAGTGGAAACTAGATTCCTCCTTCTGAAAATTACACTCTCTTTTTCCTCTTTGTCTCCAGGTAACTTCTCCTATGGCCACAGTTCCCTTTAAAGAAGAAAGGGGCAAACGTATCCCAGAAGGAACATAGAGCTGGTGGTCAGGTGCAGAGGTACAGTCTCAACCAGGAAAGATGCCTCCTCCCACTTTCTCCTTAACAACTTCTCTCTTTTCTGTGGCCTCTTTTGTCTCTTGAATAGATAATGGTGAGTCCTCGATTGTCCTCACTGATGTCTTTGGCATTATGTCCACAGAATAATCCAGTGACCACAGTCGGGTTTCCTAGTCTGAGTCTCCCCCACCAACTCCCGGCTGGGGGCTTCAGCTATCACAGCTCTTTTATAATTCTCCACAAAAAGGTGGGAGAGTTTTAATTCCCTGCTTAAGGTATGACAGAGCCTCACAGGCTGATCATTCAAGAAACTTAACGAAGAGTATTTAAGGAGAGAATCGCAGGTGTGAGAGTCCACACAAGCCCCAAGGGCTAGGGAGGAAGCACCAAGAAAACAAGGGCAAAACCCTGGATGGAGGCACTTTCACAGACAAGGGGGTTGGGTGGGGGGACAGGCAGGGAGTTGTTGCTGGCTTACACCAAAGTGTAAATTGCTTGCTTTGCCCTACAGTATTTTATGGTGTTGGGAAGCTTCTCTGAGAAGCTCCCATGGGAATGGAGATGATAAAAATGTAAGAGAAACTACTGTATCCTGCTGCCGTGCACAGCAGCTTCTGCAGAGGATCTGGAAGCCCTCCTGGTCAATCACCCCAGGTAGAGAAACTGTCACATGAGCTTGATCTTAGTGGCAATTAATGCACAAGGCTATCATGGATTACGTGGCTTTAGTGTGTTAGTTTATAAAGGGGCACAATTACTGGTTACTTCGTGCCATAAATGGAAGCACAGAGGGAAAAACACACTTCAGTGAGCACCTGTCTCCAACTAAGCTATGTGCACAGTGACTAAGATGTCTTTATGCACCAACACATCTACTTGAAAATATCCAAAATCATTGAACTGCCACTTTGCTCAAATACAAGCTAAGCCTCTACCATTGAAAGTGTGGGTCAGAGGCTTCTAGCCACACACCCACACAACTCCTCTTATGCAAATGTGCCCCAACTGCCCTTCATTCACTGGGGTCATCTACATGCATTCACTGCACCCATCATCGCTCATGCTCTACCATTTTCAAGGGCCAGAAGCTGACCTGCACCCTGATCCGGCAGAGCCAACTCCACTCATACACACAGCCCATCTCTCCAGCTCTCCCTCCTGCACACTGATCTGATCTACTTGCCTTCTGAATCAATCTGCTCTGCAAACACATGCCCAGTGTGTTCAGTAACTCAATCTTGTTTGCTTTTTCTCAGTTCAAATGAACACTCAAGTGTAGATCTACCCCCTCATTCATTCATTCATTCATTCATTCATTCATTCATATCAGAAAGCTATCTGACCAATAACAGATAGGTATTAATAAAGTAAGTATCAAGCTGGGGATGTAGCTCAGTGGTACAGTGCTTGCCTAGCATGTACAAATTCCTGGGTTCGATCCTCAGTACTGAAAAAGAAAAAAAAGATATCAATTTATCTGTGTTTTTCAGTCAAAGGCTCACATGTGGACTTACTCTTTGAGTCATTCATATAAACATACAGGCATAAATAAGTCAGATATGTATCAACTTTAGTGTGTTGTAAATTCCAAAGATGAAAATAGTTACTTTTCAGAAAAATGTCTATGTTCTCCAATAAATTTTAAGGCATCTTTGATTTGGTATGGAGGTCCAGCTAAGAGACTTCTTCCTAGCAATTAGCATGATGATAGCACTGCTTTAGCACCTGTCACCACATGCATAAGAGATCATCATCACAGCACAATATCCAGGGATCTTATCAAAGCCAAGCCAATATTTCTGTTCATTGTCTGAACATCTCTTTTCATGCATAAAACATGCGATAAGCCCAAAACATAGATACCAAATTCACATAGCTACTTTTGGCTCCTTTGCATTGCATCACTTTCAGAAATCTGTTCTTATGCTAACTTGTGCCCTTTATGGTATGGCTGTCTAGGGGCCACAGGGTCACTTGGCAATTATTCTGTTGCTTCACAGAAATGGAAGGCAATTTTCTAGGGCAATCAGTCCCATTAATCACTGCACCTGCCCATTAAGAGGCTTTGCTTGCAGGTATCACAGTGGTGAATCATAGCAGTACTGCATGATTGTGGAAGGCCTCTGGTTCTGCCACCCTGTGTACCTTTGAAGGGACAGGAAAACCCAGCTGTGATGGCATACAACTGTAATCCCAGCACTCTGGGAGGCTGAGGCAGAAGGATTGCAAATTTAAGCCATCTGGGCAATTTAGTGACTTAGCAAGACCCTATGTCAAAATAATAAAAGAAGAAATTAAAAAGGGTTGGAGATGTAGCTCAGTACTAAGGCTCTGAGTTCAATTCCCAGTACTGAAAAGGGGTGGGAGGGGGACAATTAACCCAAACCATGGGCTCCTGTGTGAAACTGGGGAAGAGTCAGCCTCAGCAATAATAGCATGGGAAAAGCACTGAAAGAGGAAAGAGTAAATTGGAGTCTGAATTCCTTGGACTGATGGAGACATAAGTAAATGTCCAGGCAGCCTATTTTTGTCTAATTAAAAAGTAACCTTCTCATGTGGATAATCCCCTGGCTTGTGTCACTTCCCAGGTACCTGTGGCCTGGCATCTGTCATAGGGAGTCTGGCTCCTCAGTTCTGGCATATCCAACCAAGTAGAATTTCTTCTCTTACACCCCCAGCAAACACAGTATGCCTTTTCTAGCAATGTGTCAGACCATCTACTTCAGTGGACAGGACTTACTGGGATGGAAAGGGAATCACAGGAATGTACTTCAGAGGTAAAACTGGCCGGGGTCAGAAGTCATCCTGAAGGTCTTTCAGGAAAGCGTTTAATTTGGTAACAGATTTATGTCCTTGTGAATGTCCACCAACAGTACATTAGGCTAAGGGTTACCCTGATGCCAGCAAGCAAAGTCTAGCCTGTTGAAGAAACATGAACCAATGTCTCTGATTGACTTCCTTCTACCAGCAGACTCGGGAAGACCTAGAAAGGCCCAGGATAAATCTCAGTCTTATGGCAATTCATTATTTCTTTTCTTCCATTCCCTGAAATTTAATAAAATACTAAACTAACACATACTTTATTTCTATAAGGGGCTTCCAGAATTTCCCAATAGGAAGAGCCTGGGGTGCCAGTGATAGGAAGAGACTTGGAGCAAGACTAAAGGAAAGATCTTGAAGATGCTCTGACAGAAGAAGCATGATTTCTACTTGTTCTAATTGCATACTAAATCCTGGGATAAGTGCTTCAGAAATGCATATGAATGAGTTAGATGCAGACCATCAATTCATGACACTTACGTCTGAAGATAATAAACGACAACCACAAAATGAAACAGTAAAAATACTAATTAATAGTAGTAGCTACTAAGAGAATCTATTAGAGCCATACAATAGATGGTGACCAGGCAGCTACTTAGGGTCAGGTAATGAAGATCACTCTGACCAAATGATAGCTAAGACAAGATCCAAACAGCAAGCGTGACCTGGCTACATGAAGAACAAGCCAAAAAGAGCTTCCAAGCATCCTGAGGAAGGAAGAATTGTGATATATTTGAGAAAATACAAGGAGGCTGATGAAAGTGAAACAAAATATCCAAGGAAAGAAAGCAATAGATAAACTGAGGTGTTAGATTTTATTCCAAGAGTAATAAGAGTTTACTGGAAGATTTGTTTTGGGTTTTGCTTGTAGGGCTTTTTCATTCATTCTGGTCATGGTGTGGACAGGGTGGCTAGGAGATGCTGCATTTGTGGAAGAGGATGCTGGTACCTGGGACTAGGGTGCTGGATGGAAAGGAGCATCGCTGATGTGATGAAAAGACAGGCTCAACAGTATTTGCTTGAGTTTAGGAGTGAGCAAAAAGAGTACTTTGAGGAAAACTGAACAACCAGGTGACTTTGGTTGATCATTTGCTGAGATGGAGAGGGTTAAAACAGAACGATTTGAAAGAGAAGAGGAACTTCTATTTTGCCATGTTTTAGGGGCCTACTAGACACATTCTGAAACTGTGTAGTAGGTAACTAGATAGTCTAGTGCTCTGAGGAATGATCTGAATTGGAAGTCTATATTTTAGAGTCACTGCATATAATGATATGAATGAGTTAGATGTAGACCATGTACAACGTTGGACTAGGTGAAGTCACTTAAGAAATTTACGTAAATTAAATAGATAAGTAAATAAATAAAGGGATGCAAGATACTATCTCTGGGCAGTAATATTTAGAGGTAGTGATAAGAAAAAGAAAAAAGAGAAGAGAAGAGAAGAGAAGAGAAGAGAAGAGAAGAGAAGAGAAGAGAAGAGAAGAGAAGAGAAGAGGAGAAAACTCACAAAGAAGATTGCAAGAAACCTGGCCACAAAATGAGAGTAAAATTACAGAGTGTGGCTTCATGAAGACCAAGAAAACAAAGCATTTCAATGAGAAAACGATCGGTTGCGTCAAATGCCGTAGAGATGACAGTATGACAATAGATTGACTACTGGATTTATCACACAGTGATCACTGATGGCTTTAGTGAGAACCACAAGAGCCATTTAATTAGTGTGAAATGAATGGAATTCAAACAGGCTTAGGAAAACATGAGAGGTGAGCAAGGAGAGAAAGCAAACACAGACAACTTATTTGAGTTTTGCCATTCAAGAGATGAGAGAAATTAGGAGGTAGCATAGCAGATAGGTAATTGGCAATTTGGGGTTTTTTATTTTTAATATAGAAGATACTAAAACTAATTTTTGACTGGTGGGAATGATATAGGGGAGGGGAAAAACAACAGTAAAGTCCTTCAAAGAAAAGAAAAAGACAGATTAAAAAGAAAAAAAGTTAACTGTTCAGGTCTGGATTTAAGGTCTCCTTTCCCTATATGTTACTTTTCTCATTGGAGAGACAAAATACCCAACATCCAAAGTTAAAGGAGGAAAGGTTTATTTAGCTCACAGTTTGTAGAGGTTTCAATTCATAATCAGCTGGTTCCAAGGCAAGGTAGCACATGGCAGGGGGGCAACAGTTCATAGAGGTGGAAGACAGCAAAAGTTACAAAAGAGAGGAAGGGAGACAAGCCTCTTTGCCCATTTTACCTTATCCAGGCTGCTGAGATTAGGGCAGTGCTAATACAATCAGTGGATTGATCCAGCAATCACCCACCCTTAATTCCAGCACCTTTAATCCTAGCATTGAACAATGAATCAATTACAAGCTCTAGATTCAGCTACCTCTGAAACTGCCCCGCTACTGCCATGCCTGCATGAGGCTCTGGGGAGGAATCTGGACAGAAACCATAACACTCTAGATTCAAAATTTGCTATTTGTAAAGAGTTGATCTCTGGTAGAAGTAAGAGTACTTTATTCATAGCACCAAGAGTGTAGGCAGAAAGCAGAGGGTCTAATGCAGGAAAGTCAATAGGTTTGCTAGCATGAAAATGACATTCCTGGTAGAATAACTCCATTTTTTAATGAATTATGAGGCAGAATTACAAACAAAGAATGGTAGTTATCAAGAGAGAAGACATAATAGGTTCAAGGGGACAAAAGAGAGTGAGAATTTATTTTGGACTGGGAGAAGGCAACATGGTAGGAAATGTAGCAGGAGTGCTGGGAAGGACCAGATGACATGATGAGAGCCGTGACTCTGTCATCACAGCTGTGTTTCTCCAGCATGGAAGAGAAACTGGACTTCTTTAATTGCTTCAGAGTAAGCATGAAATGGACAGTTAGCTTAACCAGGCTATGTATTAGGCACCAACATGCACCCTTTTAAATCATCTGGCCACCCTTCCTCTTCCAGTTGCAGACTTGTTAGCTTTCCATTCAGGCTTCAGACAGCTTCATGTAACATCTTATCTATGTGTATACTATCCAGCTTTAGCTTTCTGTCCTGGGGCATTTTTGTCACCAGGATGTGGGACAGGAGTGAAGCAGCTACTAGATATATGTATATGCACGATCCAGAAGTATGAGAGAGTAAATGGGAGTCCATGAATAAATGCTTTCCTATTTCAGCTTTCAGTACACAATTCCTAAGGCTCCTGAGGGCATTCTGGCAGGATGAAGAACTACTTGATCTTAGCAATGTACAACCTGATAATGTGTCCTAGTATCAACCTTCTCTTCTTCCTTATCTCATTCTTCTAGTCCCCAACTCCTGCTTTCCGAAATTACTTTTTTAAAAAACGTGTACATCAATTTTTGTCTTATGCTCTACCTTCAAGGGAACTCAGGTTAAGACAAGTGGTGTCAGGAGGACTCTCAATATGGAGCTGTGGAGTCCCATGAAGACCTGCTCCTGAGGTTAAGTGGAGTAGTGGAAATGCATGACAATGTACTAACATAAATATTAACATTCTCCCCTGAGGTGGCGTGGGTTGAGGTAGAGGTACAAGGGTCAGGCATTGGATTGGGTGGTATCCCTATTATATGAGCAACATCCATGCAGCTAGGTGACTTCTCAATATATTTGCAATCCTTGAAAAGAAACTTTAAGAGTCAAGTCAAACAACTATCGACTTGAGGAAATCTGCTAAAAATCATACCTTGGAATGAACTGCGATAGTGATACTACCAAAGAGATTAAATTCAATCTTGGAATTCCTCCTATGTGAAAATCCTAGTAGGAAAAGAATGGAGCCCTGAGACCACATGGGGATGCATAGGAGGACATGGAGGAAGGATTTTCCTGAAACCTTTTGTAAGAACAGTTCTTAACCTATTACCAGAAAAAGAAACCTGCACTTATTTAGAACTTTTGCAAAGAGCTCATCTCCCTCTTAGTATGGTTCCTGTCCTCCCAAATTGTGCTCTTGTCTCCCTTATGTCCCTCCAGGCCAAAAACTAGACTCCAACCACAGCTGGAAAATACCATCCCTCGAAGAGGATGCGTAGCTTACCTACTGAAGGAACTGGAATGGAAACACCTGGCTAATAGCAAATCTATAGTAATTAGGAAGCTCACCCAGGAGTGTATTTTCAGGAAGTTTGACTGGAAGCAGAGTAGGAGGTAGAGTCTGTTGGCATGGAAGCACTTTGTCATGAGTTATTTTTTTTTGCAAACACTCCTAGTGGCACTCCTGGTGTGCTCCTGTGTTAATGGTATGGTGAATGAGGTGATAAATGATAGAATGACTTCGGAAAAGGGGTTAGAAGATTAGGGAGGAGGGAATATTAGATTGGAAATGCAACGTGAGACTGAAATTTCATTACTTGATTGTTCTGAGATGCCTATTATAAGGTTTCCCTAAGAAGTCCTGGTGAGATCAAGCGCTGTTCACCCACAGGCGTGATCAGTTCAATACAGCTCTCATCACTGACTTTCCTTCCTTCTCAGTCTCCACTATTTCCACTCCCAAAGATTGGCCTTGCACATAAAATCCCTGCACAAATGCTAAAACAAGTTGCTTCTCAGGAGAAGAAATTAGGCTAAAAAAATCCTGATTGTTCTGGGACCTGCCACTGCCTCCAAAAATTACTACCTAACACGTTCTGCTGTAGTGTCTGCTGGGTCCTCAAGAGATAATGATTTCTTCTTCCTCTTTACCTGGATCTGTAAATTCACTGAGCAGTTGACAGCAAACAACTCCTTGATGCAGAACAATAACACAAATACAGCAGTTGGACACTCTGCATTTACCAAAAGCCCCTACTGAGCCCACTCTTCCTTGGACCTGGCTCAGCTCCTCATTTCCAATATACTCAGTTTTCCTCCATGGTCACTATCTAGCCTCAGAGTAACTGTCTCCTGGAAAGATCAAATCCCCTTTTAGAGAAATCAAAGAACAGATTAAGAATTAGTGAACAGACTGTGTCACTTTGAACGCAAGGAAGGAAGGAAGAAGAAAGAAAGAAAAAGAAAGAAAGAAAAAAAGAAAGAAAGAAGAAAGGTAGAAGAGGAGGGGTTGAGAAGGGCAGGCAGGTGAGAGGGAAGAAGAGTAAGACAAAAGAGCACTGATACTGTATTTGATGAATGCACACATTTTATTTTATTTATCATCCTAATACATTTGCAAAGTGATTGCCTACTATTATAAGCAGGGAAGTGAAGACTTAAGGTCTCTGTTTTAAACAATTGATTCTTCTTCTTCTTTTTTTTTTCCAAAGAGGATATTTTATTTTATTTTAAAATTTTTATTAGCATATGTTTGTGATGCATAGTGAATATATTCATCATGGAGTATTGGCATATGCACATATCCCATAAACAACTGATTCTTAAAATAAACTGCCAGGTAGCAATTACAGATGCCATAGTAGGAACAAGATATAGTTTTGCTCAAGGATGAAGGAAAGAAGCAGATCATGTATACAGAACTCTTTCAGCTTCTGCCTCCTTAAAGCCTGAATTTATTTGGCTATACCAATTTATGGGAAAACACTATAGAATAGAATACAGACAACCAGAATATTTTCATTTCCCTCTACTTAATAAACAATGGTGAGTGGAAATACAAAGCAAACAATTTCCAGGAAAGATGACCCAAAATTTTGTGAAGGTAAAAAACAAATAAATAAATAAACAAAATTTTGTGAGGAGATGCACCAACTTCATTGCACCCTAAGTTGTGCACTGCCAGGAAGAAGGAGCCCTGAGACAAGGCAGGAGGTAGGACTGGGCGTGGAGTGAGCCAGCTGATTAACCACCAAATGAGCTTCACGATGGCTCCCCTGGTAATTTTACCAGACTGAGTATCTTGAGAATCTTCAAGTGCTCTGCTATGTTTCTGGAAGATCCAGAGCATTATTTCACTTCCCTTTGCTTCCCTACTATGTTTTTGCCCATGAATTTCCACCACTACCTACACAATAGTGAATTTCTTATTACACTATATCCCTATTTCACGTTTCCTGCTGAAGTCGTCACAATTGTTTGCCATTTCAGCATTCTTCTTTTATAGCAGTTCCTTTGTAAGTTTTACATTCTTTCT
>RJWT010014079.1:0-21334 GCA_004365215.1 Cuniculus paca
TTCATGTGAGACCACCACACACTTTATCTCGTCTGACCAGAAAACAAGAGCTTTGGCTGCTTTGCTCTGTTTTAAGTTTAGTAAACTTTTAGTTCAGCGAAACATACACGTGGAAATTTCACAATCTTAAAGTGTGCGGTTGCTTGTGTTTGCAACCAGTGGACACATTCAAGTAACCGGCACACACATCGGGACACAGAACATGCCCAGCACCTCAAAAGTCCTGCGCAGGCCTCCTCTTTGTCACTAGTCCCCAAAGGCATTTAATCCTCTGACTTCTAAATCATGATCGCTTTTGCTTGGTTTTAAACTTTACCCACCATGAGATCATATAGAATGTACTTTTTGGTGACTGGCTTCCTTTGCACAGTGTTAAATTTGTGAGACTTACTGATGGTATATGCAGCAGGCCTTCATTCATTCTTATCATCGAAAAGCTCTCTTGCATTTGCAAGCCACCATTCATCAATTTCACCATTAATGAATATTTACATTTTTGCAGTGTTTGGCTGTCATAAATGATACCACTTTGGACTTTTTAATCTACATTCTGTAGTAAACAAATGGGCAAATCTTCATTAGATATATTACTGGTCATAGGCTATCTATATCTCTAAATGAATTTTCTGAAGTGTTGGTACCGATTTATACTCATCAGAAATATATGTGAGTTCGGATTGTTCCATAGCCTCATCAACATTTGTTATTGTTTCTTTTTAACTGTTAACCTTTCTCATTAGTAAGTAGTAGAATTTTTATTTTCCTGATGAATAATAAGTTAAGTACGTACGCATACTTTTGTCTGTCTTTTTTGTGTTTTTTTGCAGTGATAGGTATCGAACCAGGACTTATAGCATGCTAGGCCAACACTGTGCCACTGAGCTACGTCTCCAACCCTATGATGCCATTTTTATGCCTGTAAAGTTCCTGTTCAAGGCTCTTGCCCATTTTCTTTTGCAATTGTCTTAATTTATAGGAATCCTTTATTTATTAGGGATGAAATTCCCTTACCAGATTGCAAATATTTTCTCCCATTCTGTGACTTATATTTTCAGTCTCCCAAAGGCATTTTTTTTGCTGAACAGAAGTTCTTAATTTTATAACAGCACAATGCATCATTTTTCCTTTACTTTCTGTGCATTTCAGTCCTATTTAAGAAGACTACCCCAACACTATTATATTATCACATGATTTAATTTAGAAATTTTGTTGTTTCATATTTGTTTCTATTTATATGTTTCCCACTTAGATCTATAATCTATCAGGAATTGGTGTTTTTTTTTTAACATAGGTAGCTAATAGGAGTCAAAATTAATTTATTAATAAAACTTTTGTTTAAAAACTTTCAAATTTAGGGCTGGGGATTTGGCTCAGTGGCCTAAGCACCTGCCTGGCAAGCACAAGGTTATGAGTTCAATCCCTGGTGCAGAAAAAAAAAAAAAAACTTTCAAATTTATCCATAAGTCATAAGATATTACAGTGAACACTCAAATACTCCCCCATGGATTCTCCTGGTGCAAAATGCTACATGTCCTCTCTCTGTCTCTCTGTCTCTTCTCTGGCTCTGTCTCTGTCTCTCTCTGTCTTTCATTCTGTGCGTGTGTGTTTGTGTGTGTATATGTGTGATAAGCAGTGAAATTACAGAGCCCTGACCAAGTCTTCAAAGACTGGCAAATATCCCAAGAGCAGTGGAATCCAGTGCTCTGTGGTTTGAACTGTGCTAACATTTTAGGTGAATTCTTCGATAATTTCTTGGGAATGTGGGAAGCCTCCCATTTCAAATCAACTCATCCTAGCTACCCTGTCCTTGCAAACTGTGGTTGGAGAAAGTGCTTCAGTCATTAGGTATCATTAGGTATGGGGTGGAGGTGCTTAGCAAAACTTTTTCCAGGGGAACTTCAGGTTCATGCATGCGAGGGGCTCTCTAGTAGTTTTAGATAACACTGTGATGATCCCGTTATGAACCAGCTCCTCTTAGGTAACATAGATACACTATTTCATTCATCCTCACAGTAGGCCGTCAGAATAAGCTTTTTCCCCCAGTCTACTCTGGGGAAAAAGGAGGCTCAGAGAACCTAGCTTTGTCTGAAGAACTTGGACTTACACCTGAGCAAGCTGACTTGAAAAACAGGATATGGAATGCCCTTGGCCTGGGGAAGTGAGACAGACAACAGAGTTCTAAGGTCGTACCTTCTTCGGAGTGTTTGTTTTGTTTTTAAAGAGCTATCCTTGCTCTGGGATTCAGACTGCTAGTGAAATTGCTACCCCCTGAATGAGGTGTGATCGAAGAAGGATGGCTGGGGTCCGCTCTCCCAGACTCTTCCCTCAGGCATGCGAGTGTGAAGTACAGATGAGACATCTGCAAAGGTGGGAATAAGCAGCCCCAGTGAAATTCAAATGTTTCCAAATTAGAAAGTGTTTCAACCCTTGCATGGAGGGAAAATACAATGGGGTGGGCGGGAGTTAGACCCACGGCAGAGAGAAGAAAATAAGATCTTGATTGAAAAAATGCAAATGAGTACCTGGAGGGAGAAGGGACTGCAAATAAAGATGCAACGCTCAGGAGCCCTGCTCTAGGGAAAAGACCCTACTCCAAGACCCAGCTGGAGACGCAGTGGCTGCACAGGAGCCAGTGCACAGAGGGTCCTAGGCAGTGCCCCTGGATTTGGGGTGGGGTTTTCATGACCGCCACATGGCATTGCCATAGCTCTGGTGGGTGCAGGAGCTCATATCAAGAGCAATCCTGTCTATAGTGCACCAGCTGAAGCAGAGGCATGCAAAATCGTGTTTGAAACTGACCACATATAAACACTAGAAAGACAAGGCTAGGCCCAGAGGAAGTGTTTGTGTGGAGATCAGGGAAACTGCAATGTATTGGATTTCTGCCTGCAGAGAAAACCGAACCACGTGGTTCAATCAGCAGCCGTGTTGTCTGTTCCTTTCTGCCTCCTGTTCTTTTATTCTCGGCAACGTTATCTCTCTGCAACATTATCTCTCTTTTCTGCAGCCCTGTACTCTGCTATCAAAACTTGCTCTCCAAAAGTTTTCATCTGATTATTGACAAGGAGAAAGGTACAACCTTGCCACTGTAGTATTTCTAACAAAAATCTATAACCTGTGGCTGGGGGTGTAGCTCAATAGTAGAGCACTTGCTTACCCTGCACAAGCGATCCCCAGTACTGCAAACAACAAACAAAAAATGTACAATCAGGATCAAATATGAGAAAAAATACAACCCCCAAATGAGAAACATTCTGCAAACCACAAACTTGTATTCTTCAAAAGATATCCATGTCTTAAAAGGCTTAGGAATTGTTTCAGATTAAAGGAGTCTAAGAATCTATGACAACTAAATGAAATGTGATTCTCCATTGGAAAAACAAAAGATCCTGTAAAGGACAATATTGTAGTCAGGATTTACAAGGGAAAGGATTTAATACAGGACACATAATTTATACGATTATTTTATAATATTCACCCAAAGAGTCAAATGCAGAAGAGTGGTAGAAATCTGCTCACACACTAGAGACACAAACAGTCTAGCTGAGGGCCTAGATCCCACAGCAATGTCCTGTACAGATCCAGCTGAAGACCTAGAGCCCACGACAATGTCTCATGCTAGTCTGTTTCATGGATCTGCGCTGGGAAGGCCCAAAGGTCAGTGGTGGAATCTAGAAAGTCTGCACCAACAGAATGGAGGATCTGTGCCAGCAGGCTGAGGGATCTGCACTGGAGCCAGAAAGTGACGCTCAAAGTAAAGGGAAGAGCTCCTCCGAAGAGAACCACAGTCATCCTCAGTGACAGCAAGGACCAGAGTTCCTCAGATGATGAGAACAGCCTAGTTCATATTAGGAAACCCAGTGTGATAAGTGAATCCAGAAGTAGCAGCATCAGCACCATCTTCCTCTCCAGTTCTCTTTCTGTATTGTTGGCAACAATTCTCAGGGGGGCCATCCACACCCAGCACCACGCTGATTCAGTTCAGCTGGGTGTTACAAGTGTTCCATTAGTTAATGCACCACAGACAATACTGAGACAATTGTCAAAATGAGATATATACCATAGGTTGGATAACATCGAATCAAGATTAAGTTTGACAATGGCACTTGACAATTTGACAATGGCACTATGATTGTCTATCATTGTACTTAGGAGAAGAAAGGGGTGAGTAGTCATGAGGTCTACAATTTACTTTCCACCAAAAAAAGATGAGAATAAAAATGTGTGTGTGTACACTTCAAGCCTTAAAAAATACATAGAACAATCTAACTGTTTTTAGATGATTCCAGAATGCATGTTGCTTGAATGTCCCCATCATCACAGCAATTTTGATTGTACAGTACTGATTGTAGATGCTGCAAGGGAGGGCCCACATGTGCATTGAACCCAAGATGTTCTGGGAAATGTGTTGGGTTAAATTCTCTTTACATTTGCGGCATTGCCTCTTTCTCCTAGGTATGCAGGGCAGAGAATTCATTACCATTTCTACCTAACTCGAGGTTATTTAATGTTGTGCTCAGGCTCCAGCATGCTTCTTCAGAAAGCTCCTTGGTAGAGTCAACCACTGGTTCTGTTATTGCTGGATGGAAGCTGACTTACTCATTTACCTGCATTTCCTTTTTCAAGAACCTCCCTCAGGCCACAGGCTCAGAAGAGCTCCTCCTAGATTCTCAACTTTCAGAATCACATTAGCACAGTAATGTGCTTACTTAAGCACACAAGAGGCTGAAACGTGGAATAATTTAGATGTCACAGGAACTTATACATTCAGAAGGGAGGAATTATACCAGTGTTGAATCTTTTGCTGTCGGGCCAGAATAGAGCAAGACAAATTGAGGGAAGGAAGCCCTCTTTCTCCAAGTGTGTGTGAAATCAGTTATATCAATGGAGACCAGGAAAAGAAAGCTGTCTCTTCTAAGCAACTTGGCACCTTAGCAAAAGTAGGGGCAACAGCTACACATGCACATCCCCTCTGGGTGGTCCAAGTTCAGCAGCGCCAGGGACAGGCCCGGCAGCATGTCCCACTAGTCAGCTAAATCTCTGTTTTAAATGCCAAGTTGCATTTCAAGGACATTATGTGGATTTGTGATAGTGCCTATAGGATTCTGGGTCTATAAAATGAAGAATGAATTACAGAAAATATAAATACGACATTTCATCAGTGACAGTTATAATATTGTGACAATATTGAAGAAAACTTGTGATATCCTGTTGATGAGCATACTTGCTGAAGCTACAGAAAAGTGCACCACTAAGCAGAAATTGGAGTAAGGCAAAAAGCAATGACAGTGGTGACATCTCTGCAGCCTCACACTTCAGAGAGGAAGAGAATAGGTGCAGTTCTGTTTCCAGCTAAGTAGATGTGTTTTGCAACTTAGCACAAGGAAAGCTGCTGATATGGGTTTGGTGGGTAGAGGTTTGACAGGGCAGTTTCAGAGGGATTCCAGTGAGGCCATGCAAAAAGTGATTAGGGAAAAGCAGCACTGGAAGGTTGGATGAACTCACGTGGGTCCTGGATCCCCATGTTCTTGTGCCTCGACTCTGCTGATCATTTCTTTTTGTCAAAGGAGGAGTCCATCCAGGTGAGATATACTCCATTGTACCTTTTCTTCATCCAGATAAATATGACCTTAGTGTTTAGGCTTCTCACCAGCCACTTCCCATTTTTACCTAGTCAGTACAAGATCTGTAACTTGGGTTGGAGCACCTACCAAGCGATGATTGTCAAGACTTCTGAATCCTTCACTACACTGGCCACAGGGTGAACAAGTCCTCTGTACGGAGCTGTGGTCAAAGCCTAGCATCTGATATCCACAGCCTATAAATCCAGAGATCTAAAATCAATACATTAAGATTGCTCCTTTCACAGTAGCATCAAAAAATGAAATACTTAAGAATCAGTATAACAAAGGAAGTAAAACAGCTCTAAATTGAAAACTGTAGTACTCTGAAAAAGGAGTTTGAAGAGGATATCAGAAAATGGAAAGATATTCCTTGCTCTTGGGTAGGAAGACTCAACGTAGTGAAAATGACCATACTTCCAAACTTGTTATACAGATTTAATATAATCCCAATCAAAATACCATTAACATACCTCAAAGAACTAGAGAAAAATATTCCTAAAATTCATTTGGAACCAGAAAAGACCTAGAATAGCAAAAACAATTCTAGGCAACAAAAGCAAAGCTGGAGGCATCACAAACTTTGATGTGAAATTATACTACAAAGCTACTGTGATTAAAACAACATGCCATTGGCAGAAGAGGAAGAGGAGGAGGAAGAGGAAGAGGAGGAGGAGAAAGAGAAAGAGAAGGAGGAGGAAAAAGGAGGAGGAGGAAGAAGAGAAGGAAGAAGAAGAGGAAGAGGAAGAAGAAGAAGAAGAAAGAAGAAGATGACGATGACTTGAGGATCAGTGGAACAGATTAGAAGATACAGGCACAACTCCAGACACACTTAGCCAACTTGTCTTTGACAAAGGGGCCAACATGTTCACTGGAAGAAAGACAGCCTCTTTAATAAATGGTGCTGGAAAAACTGGCTTTGCACATCCTAAAGACTAAAACTAGTCCCATTTCTATCACCATGCACTAAACTAAAATCAAAATGAATCAAAGATCTAAATATTAAAACAGAAACACTAAGTCTACAGGAAGATAAAATAGGTAGAACTCTTGAAAACATAGGTATAGGCAAAGACTTCGTAAACAAAACCCCGACTACACAGGAAATATTACAAAGAATCAACAACTGGGATCTCATCTTATTAAAAAGCTTTTTCACAGCAAAAGAAATTAACAGAGTGAAAAGACAAGTCACACAGTGGTAAAAAAAATTTAGCTAGCTGTTCCTCAGCAAAGGACTAGTATCTAGAATATAAACATAAGTGAAAAAAATCAGACCCCTAAAATTTAAAGACCTAATCCAAAAAATGGGCATGTGAGATGAATGCATACTTCTCAGATGGAAAAGTAGAAATGGCAAATAAATAAAATGAAAAAAGTAGAAATGGCAAATAAATAAAATGTGCAACATCACTGACCATTTGAGAGATGCAAATTAAAACAATGCTGAAATTCCATCTCCAGAAAGAATGGCTATTATCAAGAAATCAATAACAAATGCTAACAGGATATAGGAAAAAAAGAACCCTTCTCTGTTGGTGAGAGCGTAGACTGGTGCAACCAATGTGGAGATTCCTCAAAAAACTAGGACTAGAGGTCCCATTTGACTCAGCTATGATGCTTTTTGGTATCTTCCCAAAAGAATTAAAAGCATCACACCACAGTGATATGCACCCATGTTTACAGCAGCACATTTTGTAATCACTAAATACTGGAAATAATCCAAATGCCCATCAACTGATGAATGAATAAAAATGATGTGCCTTTCTTATATGATGGAGCACTACTCAACCATAAAGAGGGATCAACTTGAGACATTTATAGGTAAATAGATGGACCTTGATATCATACTCTTAAGTGAAATAAATTGGATAAATGTAAATATCACATTGTCTCTCTGGTGTGAGAAACTGAAAGTGTAAGAACCAAAATGTGTAATAGATATTGTGAAATAGGAAGAAATTGTTCAAAACGTGAGGGGAACTAGAGAAGGGGGAAGGAAAGAAAGGAAAGGAAAAAAAAAGAAAAGAAGGATAAAATGGAAACAAAGCTTTATGCATAAGGAGGAGAAAAGGGGTTGAAGGCAGGGAAGGGGAAGGAGGATGGGGGAAAAATAGGAAGCAAGATATATCATGTACAGATACAAATTCACTATGATGAATGTGATCCTTATGTATATCTAAATTGTACCAATAAATTTAATAACAAAAATGTTTGTACCAAAAAAAAGATTGTAAGACATAAGTTCTGTGCTACCTTGTTAGTTTTTTAAACTTTGTGTTAAGAAAAGTTGTAATGTATGCAAAATAGTTAACTAAGAAGATCTTCTGTGAATGCATCACTCATGCAGTACTTAATATTCAGTACAACACTCATACTCAATATTCAACAACCATCAGCCTTTTGCCTATTTACTCCATCTACCTATTCTTCCCCTTCCTTTTCTGCCAAAGTACTTTAAAGCGATTCTCAAACAGCATGTCATTTTACCTCTAAATAATATACATCTCAAAACAATAAGACCATTTCTTTTACATAACTACAAGGCCTCTAACATTACAAAATTTAAAATTTCTCTTTCTTTTTCTTTCTCTACACCTTCTCTCTGCAGTACTGTGGATTGTATTGTATATACTTTTTTTTTTTCTTTTGAGACAAGCCCTTGCTAAATCATTAAACTGTCAGGTCAGGTTTAAAATTGTGATCCTCCTATCAGTGCTGGGATTGCATCATAATTTCTTAACGTCAGATAATCCCATTCTCAAAGTTCCATGACAATCCTTAAGATATCTTTTCCTAACTGCTTTCTTTGAATCAAAATAAACAAGGGCTGTTTTGTTTTGTGTTGGTTATGTCTCTTAAGTAGCTTTTAAATTTTTGCCTCTTTTAACAAATGTTACCCCCAGCCCCCAAGCTGGTAAAAGAGTCATTTGTCTTACAGTGTCCCACTTTCTACATTTGGTTGGCTGCTACCTTGTGCCTTTTGGCAATGTTTTACTTAAACCTGCCATATCACTTGTAAGCATGAAGTTAGACTGACCAGTCTTGGTTGGATTCAGGTTTAATTTCTTTAACCACATCAAAAAGGATGTATCTGATTATCTTATTTTGGTAATGCTAATCTAGTGTTGTTTGCTAAGGGACATAAGGCATTTCCATGAATCCCGAAAGAAAACCATAAACCAGAGTATATTCCAAGAAGTCTTATTTTCATCCTGGTTCTCATGTCTCATCCCCTCTCTCACCATAAAAGTCATTGTCTTTACCTTGGTTTTCATTTAGATGCTAGGAAAAGGGAGCTAGACTATGTGGAAATGAGGAAGTAATTTGAGAATGAGAAGAGATGGAGGGAAGAGAGGGGAAGGAAAAATGATCAAGTACAATATATATATCAGTTTCTCACAATGAAAGTATTTTATGTGTAGCAAATATATTGTAATAAAAAAGGGAAAAATACAAGAAAGAAAAGAAAGAAAATACCAGCATACTGATAGGTAACACACTATGTACTATGGACATGCTATCTGCTGTTGGGCACTTTGCTGTTTTCACCTAATGGTTGTCCTGAGTGTCTCTCTGTGTCATCGTATGCAGACCTTCCTCATTCCTTTTGCAGCTCTCAGGGTTCCATTTTGTGAATGAACTACATTTTGGTCAACTAGTCTCATACATCGATGGTTGTTGTCCGTTTTTTGCTGGTACAAAAAAATACCACACTGAGTAAGCCTGTACATGTCATTCTGTATTTTTACAAGTGTATCTTTGGTCAAGATTACTGAGAGTGGAATTCCCACTGAAAGAGTAAAATGTATCTCATGTTGCTACTTAGTCAATCTGTCACTGAATCTAATAATAATTTGTATTGTTTCTCTCATTAGAAAGAAGCCAACAAAATATATAACTGTGAAAATTTAGGTCTCAGTGAAATTCCTGACACTCTACCAAACACAACTGAATTTTTGGAATTCAGCTTTAATTTTTTGCCTACAATTCAGGATACAACCTTCAGCAGACTCATAAACCTTACCTTTTTGGATTTAACCAGGTATGTATGTGAGTTCCTTGTGGATTTTTACTTAAAACACACATACACACACACACACACACACACACACACACACACACACACACGTACCCCCTGGCTTTAAATCAATTCCTGGATCTTTTGGCAGCAGGGACAATCTGCTTATTCCTGTATGTTCATTTACCCTTTCTCATGAAATATTTGTGCTAGTGAAATGTGATTCAAATAAACACCAATCAATGGAGAGAAAATTTGATTATTCTCAAATTAGCTGTATCAGCAATACTGTTTAAGCTTTCAGAAATATTGATAACAAAACTAAAAATAAATCTTATCCTAAATCAAGTGCCATATTATACTACATTTTGGCAGAATGAGATATTACCAGGTCATGACATTTAGGAAAAAATTCCAGGAGAAATACACCTACTAATTTTTTTTTTTTCATTTTCACAAATTGGAAAAGGAGTTTCATTCTTTGGTTTTAGTAGTAGAATCAGGATTCCAAATGCTGAGCTAGTATTTGAGGACCAGTAGGCAGAAATACTAGAAAAAAGTAAAGTAAACAAAAGGGCCATGTAGTTTTCTGTGTTTGGGGGGTGGTAAGAAAGAAGGGGCCTTGCACATCCATGGTGTCTGCTGTCCTCCACCTCTGTCCTTCCAGTTACACTTCTGCAAGTTGGGAGAACACACACATCCATAGTAATGTTTGATGTTGATAACACCATTGTGACATGCCCATGGTGAATAGTATCACCTCTTATAGATAGATAAGGAAATCACCAGTGTGGAAAATGTGTGTGTGTGTGTGTGTTCCACATTTTTAGTTTATTTGTCACACAATAGTTCTACTCTTGTAGAACTATTAATCCACCACTTTAATACATCATACATGAACACAGAGGGCTGAGTTTCAGTAGATGAGTGTGTTCACTGCATTCACAATACCCTGGATTCAATCTCCAGCACAACCACTCCCCCCAGAGAGTTGAAACTTTCCCAGGATAGCACAAGTTTACACAATTATATATTACATATCATATATTGTCTGTTAGGCATCACATATGACATTTTTACTTAGTACTTAAAATAGTGAATCATAGTTTGGTTTTGCCTGTAATCAATCATATCATCATTAATTGTTCCTTACCTTACTAACACAGACCTCTGAGTTTTCAATCCAAAGGGACAAGATATCTGGTATAAATTCTAAATCAGAGTGTTCAGAACTGAGGCTATTCTTTATTAACTCAACAGTCTATAGGTATGAAAGAAAGCTTTTTATGTTTGATTTTGAATAATAGTATGCTCTTTTTTATTATGTACAAAAAATAGTTTTGTTAGCACACATCACTGTTACATTGGTAATTTTTCTTTTCCTGATGAATGATTGTTACTATTATCTTTCAAGGTGCCAAATTAACTGGATCCATGAAAATGCTTTTCAAAGCCATCCTCAGTTGAGCACGCTTGTGTTAACTGGAAACCCCCTCCTGTTTGTGGCAGAAACAGCACTTGATGGGCCCAAGTCCCTGAAGCATCTGTTCTTAATCCAAACAGGAATATCCAGTCTTGAGTTTATCCCACCACACAATCTGAAAAACTTGGAAAGTTTGCATCTTGGGAGCAACTATATCTCCTCAATTAAATTCCCCGAAGACTTCCCAACAGGGAATCTAAAAGTCTTGGATTTTCAGAATAATGCCATACACTACCTTTCTAGAGAAGATATGGAGTCTCTGAGGCCAGCTACCAACCTAAACCTTAACTTCAATGGCAATGACATTAGAGGTATTGAGCCTGGGGCTTTCAAGTCAACGGTCTTCCAAAGTCTGAATTTTGGAGGAACTGTTAACTTGTCTGTTATATTCCGTGGTCTGCATAATTCTACTATTCAGTCTCTCTGGCTGGGGACATATGAGGACACTGAGGACCAAGATCTGAGTTCGATCGTGTTTGAGGGGCTTTGTGAAGTGTCCGTCGAGAGCATGAACCTGCAGATGCATTATTTTTCTAACCTTTCCTCGACCACATTTCAGTGTTTCACCCACCTCCAGGAACTGGATCTGACAGCTTCCCACCTGAAAGAATTACCATCTGGGATTAAAGGCATGAATTCACTGAAGAAATTAATTCTCAATGTAAATAAGTTTAAACAATTGTGTCAAATCAATGCTGCTAGTTTCCCCTCCCTTACGCACCTCTACATCAAAGGCAACGTAAACAAACTTCAACTCGGTGCTGGCTGTTTAGAAAAATTGGAAAATCTGCAGAAACTCGACTTAAGCCATAATGACATTGATGCTTCTGATTGCTGCAACCTGCAACTCAAAAACCTGGCCCAACTGCAAAGCCTAAACCTGAGCTACAATCAGCCCCTTGGTCTCCAGAATGAAGCATTCAAAGCATGTCCCCGCCTAGAACTCCTGGATTTGGCATTCACTCGCTTAAACATCAATGCTGCGCAAAGTCCTTTCCAAAACCTTCATCTCTTGCGAGTTCTGAATCTCTCTCGCTGCTCTCTTGATACCAGCAATCAGCATCTTCTAGTGGGCCTGACTAATCTTCAGTATCTGAATTTACAGGGGAATAGCTTTCAGGATGGGAATATCCCGAAGACCAACCCATTTCAGATGGTGGGCAGTTTGGAGATTCTGGTTTTATCCTCCTGTGATCTCTCTTCCATAGACCAGGAAGCCTTCCGCAGCCTTGGGAATATGACTCATATAGACTTAAGCCACAACAACCTGACATCCAGTAGCATCAATGCCCTCAGCCAGTTTAAGGGCACCTACCTCAATCTGGCCACCAATAGCATTCGCATTGTTCCACCCCAGCTCCTCCCCATCTTATCCCAGCAGAAAATCATTAATTTAAGTCACAACCCCCTGGATTGCACTTGCTCAAATATTTATTTTTTAACGTGGTACAAAGAAAACATGCGAAAACTCGAGAACTTTGAGGAGATCAGGTGTGCGAATCCCCCATCACTACGGGGAGTTCGCCTATCTGATGTCACACTGTCCTGTGGCATTTCAGCTGTGGGCATCTTCTTTCTGACAGTATTTTTGTTCTTGTTAGCCGCTCTTCTCATCTATGCAGTTAAATTCTTTCTCAGGTGGAAATATCAACACATTTAGTGTTGAAGGCTTCGGGGAAGACAAACAAATGTGTTTAGCAAAATTGCTCTAAGTCGAGAAATGGTCATCTGTTGTTGACCAGACTTTTCAGATTGGTTCCTGGTGCTGGGCTGGGACTGAGTGTGCTTCTGTGATCTTCTTACCCTTGCAAACCTGCTATGGCAGGTAAACTGACTCAGACCAAAACCCAGATGCTGCTGTGAGAGACACAGAGTCACTTCCTTGTGCAGAAGGTGGGGGAGGGAGAGATGAGGGAGAAGTTACCCACCCGGAGGCCATCTGCCCTCCTCTCTCTAACATTCCTCCAGACACTTGCACCCTGTGCCTGGATGAAGGTCTCCAGGGCTCCCCACTTGGCAGTGCTGGGGTCAGCCCTATCTTCCTTACCTCCTCACTGGCAGTTTCCACACTGTGCTCGAGTCTCAGTTCTCACCAATCTATCCATTTGGGAAAAAGCAGTGCAGGACAAAGTCTCCAGGCTTACTCTAAATGGAAAGAGGAAAACACAATGAATTTGAAAGAAAAAACAGAAATGAATACTTCTGTCAAATAAACTCTGTTAACCTCATTAATCCTTGGGTTTCTAAGGTCTTGGTAATGCCCCTAGTATGTAAATAACTACAAAAAGACCCCCTCAACATCCCCAAGGTTTAGGATTTCACTGGCCTCACTCTACAACCTGGGAGGCTCCCAGCTGCCTATGAGGCATTCTGGCTCTTAGACTCCAGATCCAACTTACAGATGAGCTGTGGTCCAAAATGCTCATGTCTGGTCCTTACAAGCTGCTTTCCCACAGGACCTAGGAGATCCATGGTGGTTTGGTTCCCAGGGTGGCCCTCAAAAGCCTATTTAACTTGGGGGGCATCTGAGAGAGCATATTCACAATGGAAACCAGTGGAAGAAGCCATCTCTGCATAGACACTGTTGGGAACACAAGAAAGGCATCTTACTGAGAAGTTGTTTTTGGTTGATGCTGAAGTTGTCAGCAACAGTTGTGCCAGTGATAGGCAGGGGACAATGGCATTGGATGCAAATAGGCAAACAGGACAGGGAAACTGGTAATGTCATGACGTAGACCTTCCCAAAGCCCAAAGAACTCTACTCCTGCGGGACTTGATCTTCTCAAGTCTGGATTGAAGCAAGATTGCTGGGAACTCCTGTACTTAATTGCCAGGTGGACAGTTGCTTTCCTCCTCTGCATCCATGGATTCAAGCTACCATGGATGGACAATATTCAGAAAAAATTCCACATGTATTGAATATATATGGACTTTTTCCACATTATTATTTCCTAAACAGTACAGAGCATTTGTATTGTGTTGAGTATTAAAAGGATGATTTAAAGTCTACACGAAGGTGTGTAGGTTACATGCAAATATTATGTCATTTTATATAAGGTACTTGAGTTTTAAAGATTTTGGTATCCCTAGAAGGTCCTGGAAGTAACTCCCCTCTGGAAATCAAGGGATGATTGTACAGGCCTTGATTAAATGCTACAACTAATTTTAGGTTAGAGATGTTAATTTAAAGTTCTGAAATTCTGATTTGATATCAAAGTAAAAATTGACCAGATTTGCCACCAAGTCACCGTTTATTAGCCCTTAAGTGGAAACAGGACAGGGGAACATTATAACAGAGTAGAAATGTGAAAGCCAATCTTCTTGGTCTGTTTTTCTGTCTCAGGAAAATTAATACAGGCTGAGCATCGGCCGTGGTGAGCATCTTGCCTGCTCTGAATTTCAGCCCTTTGCACTTGCTCTCTGCTTGGCTGGAAAGCTCTGCAATCAGTCTCCAAATGAGATTCCAGTGCCTGTGTTTCCTCCCAGAGGAGAACTCTTCCCTCACCTAGCCATCCTGTACCAAATTATACTACACCCAGCATGCTTTCTAGCACCTTCTTTGTCTTTATGTGCTCATCAGTGTGTGGAATTATCTTCCTCCCTTGCTTCAATTTGTCTTGTCCTGTCTCCCCCAAATGTAAACTTTGTGACCTGGTCTTTGCCCAGTGATATCCTAGAACATGCCTGGGACAAAGTAAGGACTCAATATGTCTTTAATGGTTGGTTGGTGGCATTTTGTCTAACCTCCGATCCCTGTGCCCTTATCAGCACCTACTTCTGCCCCTGTGCCCATACCCTCCTAGCCCTAGCTTCAGTCCACATTGCCAGTGTCTCCCGACTTACCACACATTTCTTATCAGAATTATCAGGACATTTTGCAAAAAGTGAATTCTTATGCCTTACACCGAGAAACAGGAGTTCTGTTGGATGAAGGTTGGCTCTGATTCTCAGCCTAATGATTGATGCCATGTAAAATCCTGTCTTACTCTTATTGGTAAGTTTATTCCTCCTACTTCTTTCATTTTGGAATGTAGAAGAGCCACACTCTACAGCTCCAGTCTTAGCCAACACCATCCCATTTCGTTCCTTCTGTATTTTGTTTGTAAACTGCAGATGGGAAATACTGATTGCTAACCCACCACCCCATAGCCACACTCTCCTCGACAGTGTTTAACGTGTAACCTGGAAACTCAAAAGCATTCTGCAGAAAATCTCTGAAGCAGACTGTTTTACCCTAAAGACAACAAGAGCCCAAACCTTCACAAGATAGAACTGCTCATCCTGCTTTTGGTTATCAGGTGTGCTCCCTTTCCACGTGAAGCGACTTGCTGCTTCGTAACTGCGCGCTGATCTAAAGCTTTGTGACAGCTCCTCTTTTCAAGCAACAGTAAATTCCCTCCACAAAGTCAGAAAGGGAGCTTTTTGATGGCTGCTGTCAATTTTATTGCTTTATCTGGTTACTAGGATAGAATCTGTAGACATGGTGTGTTTATTGGTTTTATGTATTGCATGTGGTTGCTGCTCTGACAAGCTACGCCTATAAAAAGGTGTTATTATTGCATGATGTAGCTCAGCGAGCTGACCCTGCATTTCAATGTGTACTGAAGTAAATAGCTTTGAAGTCCATAAAGCTGACGGACCTCCATCACAGAGGACTTTCTGTGTGGACTGCAACTCCAGCAATCAGAAAGAATTATACTTTCCCCTTTCCACGGCTATTAACTGAGTACAGCAGAATCCCAAACACAGGCATTACCTGTAAAATGCCAATACAGAAAACTTATATTATTCTTACTTGTCCAGCTCTCTGCTGAGTATTGATTATGGAATAACTGACTTTTTAATGTTTTCTCATACTAGTATAGGATATAAGAGGAAAAACTGACAGTGTTTTCTATCTGCTTTTAATGCTGAAGAGATACTTAACATGAATTTCACCAAGAGAGGATGTGGTTAGTTCCAAGCAAGCCAGGACCAGGAGTCAACTGTCTGATACACTGAGTTTGCTAGTTTTTTTTTTTTCTTAGTAAATTACTTAACTTCAATCTTTGATTGTTCATTTCATTGCTTTCTGACATTTTGCTATGAACACATTCATTGTTTGCTTGACTTTTTATTATTAACTATGGTATATGTAATGTAAGTATAAAAAAAGAAAGCAAAATGGATATGTGTACAACAGTTTGCTTTTAAAGTTTGAAAGTCTAACATAGCATGAGTTTGCCAGAAGGTGATGCCTCTGTCATCAATGAAGTAGCTCAGTGTGGGTCCCAAGCTCAGCTGAACACCATAATAATCTGGAGAATTCTTTACAAAGCAGATACCTGTGCCGCACCCCTAGAGGTTGGAATTCTGGTGGACTGGGGTTGGCCCTGGTCTCTTAGCCAACTGATCTCCTCTATACCCCTTCCCTAACCTTAATTTTGTCACCCAATAGCAGAAGAATGAGGAGTCCTCCAAATCAAATGAGCTCAATATCTTCTCCATACACCATAGAGGAAAATGTCTTAACAAAAATGGGATGAAAGTGCTTAGGAGTCTTCAAATCCAGGGATGACACGTCTCGAGCATACTGGCCGCCTCCTGCCTGTGCTGCCGGGCTGCAGGACTCCTCTCCAGAACCCCCACCGCCACTCGCCCTGCCTGATGCCCTGCTGATGCCCACCACATATTCACTCTTTACAGCTTGAAGTTATTTAGTGACTATTATGGGATGTAAAGAGGAAAGAATTAATCGATAGGTTATATTTAAAAACTGTTGTTTCTCATGAAAGTTTAAGCAGTGGTATTCATTGAACACTGTCTCCCATCCTCCTTACTTTGAGTTAATGTCCTGTGAGTACTTGGCTGTTCGAGATGTGGTACTACAGCCTGCAAAGGTAAGCAAAGGGCATATAGCCACCATGGCACCCATCCATCTCCTCCATCTGTGTTCACGTTGGTTCATGGGCTTTCTAAATAGCTTGGAGCTCCCCTTTTCTCTTTCTTCCTTAGACCCAACCTAATTATGGAGAAATAAATAAGTGCTTAAATAAATTAGGGGATGCTCTGAATACCTAGGGAGATATTTTATGTTCTTAGGTGGAAAACATTAATACTGTAAACATGTCAATTTAATGATCAGAGAAATGCATGATAAAATGAGAGGAACTTTATATCTATTAGACTGATAAAGAGACAGCTGGATCGTAGTGTAGGTGGGATGTGAGGTTGTAGAAATTGTGTGACCTGCTTACAGAAGTGTAGACTGGTATAGCCCTTCTATGACTATCTGGTTATAATTAGTGAAATATGTGGCCCACAAATTCTACTCTGGAGTGGTATGGCAAGAAAGTTTTACATGTGTGCAAAAAATTTCATTGCAACATTATTTGTAAGGAAGAAAGTTCATAGCAGTTTGAGTGGTCATCCCTAAGAAAAATGTAGGTAAAATGGGAAAAAGCCCAATACCGGGCATTATAATGTAGTTAGAAGTAATGGGCTAAATGCAGCTGTAGCTGAATCTTAAACATTGTTAAAAGAAAATCTTTAGACTGTTTAAATTTATCAAAATTTAAGCAAAGAAGGATTTGTAAATTGGTCAATCTCTAAAGCAGTGGAGGTTCAGGGAGCTGCACCCAGCAATGTGGGCAGCAGGATTTATCAGTAGAAGAAGG
The DNA here is from genome assembly GCA_004365215.1 of Cuniculus paca. Classification (NCBI taxonomy): domain Eukaryota; kingdom Metazoa; phylum Chordata; class Mammalia; order Rodentia; family Cuniculidae; genus Cuniculus; species Cuniculus paca. The sequence continues at coordinate 17,782 of RJWT010014079.1, forward strand.
ACAGGACATACAGAAGAATCTTGATTTATTACAGCTCTGTAATTTCCTTATTTGGGTGTGGTATGTTGAGTTATGTGCCTTATATGGGCATTGTCTGATCAGTTGGCTGCCTGTGATTGATTGTCGCTGTAATTGATTGGAACCCAGCTATTACATGAATATACATTTAAGTAAGGTTATAATTTGTTTATATGCTAAGTTAGGTTGCAGTTCATTTAAGTATAGAGACAACTTCAGGCCACATTTAACTAAGTTTAACACATACAGAGCTTCATAGGGCAAAAACCAAATGATTTATTAATACGATAATCTACATAAATTAAAATTTAAAAATTACATAAATTATACTTGTAATTGTTTTATACATATGCCTACATATAATATATATATAATATTGCATATTATATCTATTGCCTATATTTTATATATATATTGCAAGAAGCCAACTCAAAAGACAACTAACATACATAGTTGCTTAGGTGGTGCAGGAGGGTGGAAGAGAAGATCAGGTTAAAGTAAGTGAACTCAGCCAGGTTCCATGTGCCAAGATCTGAAGAGTAAGATGACCTTCATCATCCATACCTGAAGTTCTCTAATACACACACAGAAGGAAAAATGTGGCACACATGTGACAAAATGTCATACAATCATTGTAATTAATATTGCAGAATATATTTCGAGGCTTTGAAATATATTTGTATTTTAATGAACAAGCAAAAGAGCCAGATATTAAACAGCATGTCCGCCATTTTTTTTATTTTTCAGCAAAATAATATTTATAAATTAAGAATCACAGAGGAATCAATGGGTTTGCATGCTTCAACAATTTCTTGCTTATTTATATTTCGAATTTTCCTTTGATGAATTTTCCATGTAAGGTCAACAAGGGGAAAATGTTGATTGATTTTTTTTGAGGAAGGCTTTTGTTTTTGCAAAGTTAAAGAATAAAAAGGTCGTGGTTTCGAAGAACAGAGGCAATTACCGGGAAAGGAGGTAGTGTTTTTCTGTTTGTTTTCTAATGGTCAAGCCAACCTTTAGGGGTCGCGTTTTCCTTTTCTTTTAGACTGCAGAGGGCACCATAGCTGTTCCAAAGATCCCCAGGGGCATGAATGGGACAGGTCCTGCAAGGAGTTAAGAGGTCTTTCATAGCTGCTGCTTCCCGTCTCAATAGGAATGGATACATTTCGAGCTCGGAAAATTATTACAGCACGGCCCCATTTACTACAGCATATGTATCGCAGAAAGACTGAGCTTTTGGGCAGAGATTTTTATGTAGATAGTTTCGTGCTTGAGGACGCAGTGCTGCCAGCATGACATATGAAGACTTTGGAGCTGCAACGTGCGCGCCGCAGGGCTCACAAACATCTTCATTCTTCACATCCCAGCGACTGCCAGCCATCTCTGGCAGTGCTTCGTGGAAGACAGAATATTTTTAAGAGGCTTTCAGCTTTACCATATTAATAGACTTTTCGTAAAGTTCCTTGGGGTGCTAACTTATAACCATATGCAACAGGTCGCTCTTGCTCCCACATCTGAGCACAGTGGACTGGCTTGTTGCAGCGTGTGCAGGGAACTGTGGTCTGGGGACAGATTCCCTTTTTGAAGGTCTCGCCTATATACAAGTATTGGGATTGTTAAATACAATTTTGTAGGAAGTCATGGATTTGGGCTGAGTACCTATCCTGGGCCCAACTGACCAAAGCAATATGGAGTTTAATCAGAGTAACTGAGATTTGGCTGGGTGCTGGGGCCCTGTAACCACTTAATTGACGGTGACAGTTAAGGTGAAGGGTCAACTTGATTGGCTTTGAGATCTGGCCCAGGGATTGGTGGAGCGCCCTTCTACCTGTGGAGGTGGCTACGGGAGGCGTGGCCTCGGCGTCTGTGTCTGGCCTTAGCGGCTTCCTGGCTGGCGCTGTTCCCCTGCTCTGCCTCCTGGCCACTACAGGCTTCTGCCCTGAGGTTTCTGCCTGGAAGCCAGCTGACCACAGACTAAATCCCCATAAAACGTGAGTCAAATTGAACTTCTCTTTTTAAACTGTGGGTATCAAATATGTCCACCAACGGAAAAGCTAATACACTGATTAAGCTGTAAAGCGCTTATGAGTTAAGCTGTAACCAATCGACTGTTTGATTGGTTAGGCTGTAGCCGATTGGGTTTTCTATGCCTTGATTCTGTTTTCCTCTAAGTGCTATCTGATCACATTGCTGGTGGGGGTTCTTAAAGCTTGGTCTTTTTCTAGGAGCTCCCCTGTTGTGGTCACTGTCTCCTTGCCTATGTGTGGTCATAGTAAGTTCTCTCTTTGGGGGCCTGAAGCCCCATGGGTTATATGTTTTGAGCTATCTGAAATTTTTAAGACCCAAACTGGATTTTGAAATTGTGTCCGGATCTTGCATGGAGGTGTCAGGTATCTCAGTGGGTGAGGTAGAAACTGAACTGGGTTCAGTGCGAACGAGACCGAGTCCTGTGGAGAGGCCTGGGCAGGCTCGCTGGGTCAGGCACAAATATGGAGCCAGGCTCAGGAGGTAAGTCAAGTGGCTAAAAGATGGAATTACAGTTCATCTCAATCCAGGGAGTCTAGCACCCCATCATCCAGTGCTTCATCTGGGGTTAGTTTGTGGGGTGAAAGAGGACAGAACTTTGTGGTGGGTACTACGGGTGATTTTGTGCTCTGAGAAGTTGTATGGCTGCTGTGGGGTTTGTGGTAGCTGCCTGAGTTAGACAGAAGCTGGACGGGGTCTAACATCTAGAATTCCGGCCAATTTCTTATGTAGGAATTCTGCAGTTTTTCATCTGTTTTTAGTGTGTGGATTTTGTTGTGTTTTAAAGAAATGGCTGAACTTTACTAGCAATAATTGCGAATTACAGAGGTCACAATAAGAGTTTTAGTTTGGGTGAAATTGTTTATTTGTGGGGCTCAAAACCCCAGAGAAACAATAAGAGTAATTTAAAATTAGCATGTAAAATCTTTTAAAAGACTAAATGAAGGGGCGAAAGGAACTGAAATTGAGCCTTTCGATCACGAGGGTTTGTCTTTAACCATCTTGGAGCCTTTTTAAAATCTAGCACTCATGGGCTGGGGATTTAGCTCCATGGCATAGGTGCCTGGGAGACAAGCATGAGGTCATGAGTTTGATCCCAGGCACCAAAAATCTAGCACTCAGGTCAGTAATGTGAGGTGTCTTAGCTGGAGGGAAAATGTGTTTTCTATTGTACCTGTGACTGTACTGGGCTCTGCTTTGAACTTGGTAGCTAAACACAGGATGGGAAGCTGCTTACTTTTGGAGACTTACCCTTAGCAAAGGAAATCTACGTATGTAGAAAAAGCTTAGGTTTGTGAGGGTGTCACCCTCTTTGTACCTGAAAGACAGGGAAGACTTAAATTACAGACTGGCTGCTTTTTCAGTGAAGAAAGGTAAAGACTGAAATGTGTGTGACATGCCTCATTTTCTGTAGTATGTCCTAAGTGGGTTTCCTATGTATGTACTTTATGTCTCAGCAGACGCGGGGAGGGAAGTCCGCAGTCAAATGCAATCAGCAGCAGCTAACAGT
>RJWT010014080.1:0-21306 GCA_004365215.1 Cuniculus paca
CATCCAAATAGCTCCTGATTGTGTCCACCTTCCCTCTGGCTTCCTTTGATGCCATTTCTGTAAATGCTATTTTACAATGTTGAGATTAGGAAAATTCAGGCCTTAAAATAGGGACATAAAATTTTCTAAGTAGTATTTGCTTGAATAATGGATTTTTTAGGAATGTTCATTCTTTTTTAAAAGATTTTGATATAGAGGATTAAGAACTTTCATATGTCTGAAAAATATGGTAGATGAAAATAATAATTTCACAGAAATATCTGGCTAAAAAACTTAAAAGAAACTGTCTTATAAAAGACAGATGTATCATTTTAGATTAAATACAATATATTTTATCATTAGCTTGCTATATATGTGTTGGTGTGTCTGATTATCTATCCATCGATCTCTCTATCTCTTTGCTTACAAAATTTTAGTGGTGCAGAATGTCATTCAGCTGGTGAAGGGGCCTAGATTCACTGAAGAACTGAATCCAGAGCAATGGTTCTCTTTGCTACCAGCATCAGCAACCCCTTGTTGTCATGGACGTATGTATACTTGCATAGAATTCACAGCTAGTGTAACTGACCCACACACATTTATTTAACAAGGTTGAAGGTAACAAGAAGTTATAAGAAAACATCTTATTTTTAAGTGTGAAAATATGAAACATATTTAAACATCCTATGCATTTAAAAGTCTCCTAGTTATTTGAGGGGAGTTTCTAGTAATATTCTTGTTATTAACATTTATGGAAATGCACCAATATGTAGAGCAGGTGGTCTGTTAAACCAGAGAGGATGTGATAGATCAAAATGGTCAAAGTAAAGATTGCTATGGATAAAAAGTAATTGATAAACTAATGCCACTTTGTGATTTCTTCTTTATGCCTTACTTCATTTTCCTTTTCTATTGATCCTCAAATGACTTCATATGTCCACCGAGAAAAAAATGTTATTTTCTATAGCTCTACTGACATATAGAATTTTGCATTCCTTAATAAGTACTGTAAGACAGCAATTCAGAAGATTATAAAGTCACAAAAGCTCAAAAATCAAGTAATGCTTCAAAATATAATTTGAAGCCATTTTAAAAGCATGATGTATTAAAACTTAGAAATTTTTAAATGCCTTGTATTGTATGTAGGTATTACTCACAACTTAATAAATTTATGCACAAATATGCAGAAAGAAGGAATTTGGGGATAGTTGGTAAAATTAGAAAGGTCTATTTTCATTAATTAATTGTCATGTGCAAAGCTTTTCTCCTAAATAGATCCGTAAGGGCACTTTTTATTTCCATCTAGAACTACAGTTGGGTCTAACTAAGCAAATGAAATTATTTAGTTAATAAAAACCTTAAAACCAAAAGGTACTTAGAAACCTGAAGGAACAAAGTCCTGAATGGAAACAACTAGCTATGCTTTTTATTGTTAAAATTACATCAGTCGAAGAATATGATGCTAAACCCACTCTATCACATTTTGGCATAAAAAAACTGTCCCTAGAACTTGTTTGTAGAAAAGGTATGCATGGTATTTCAACAAGTTTCAATACAAATTAAATGAAATATTGTGCAGAATATAAAGATAAGTAATGGTGGAAGAGTTAGTAATTTATTTATGGAAAGAAGAATACACTAATATACAATTTAAGTAATGTCATGTTGTGAACCCCAGAATGAAGTTATTCACAATTGCTTTGGCCGCTCAAAGCATTGTTCCTTAAGAATGTTAAACACAGTTTAGAATCATTCACAGCTTTGCTCTAGGTAATGGGATGGGCTCTCAGACCTTTATTTATTTTGAGTCATATTTCCGTGTCTCCTTTAATCTCCCTCTTCAGCCCAGTAGTCTCTTATCCATCTGTCCGTTCAACTTTTCCATTGGATATCTCACAAATGTTCCCAATTCTTTCTCTTTTCCAACTCTATTTCAATACTTTCTCATCAACTGAAATAAACTTTAAAAACATGAATCTCATCAGAATAACTTATCTGAACATATGAAAGCTTTCTCAGAGTTCTAAGATTGATCCAACATCTACAACACAATTTTCAAGCTTCACATCTTCACATCTTTCAAGCCAGCCCCATGTGAGCTAGCTAGATATGGCTAACGTGGGGAACCCTGGTTTTCTATATTTGAGTAAGCATAATTACTTTTTATTGCAGATAGAGATGCCAAATCTTCCTCTCAAGGCTCTTTACTGCACACAGATCATCGAGAAGGCAATCTGCAAAAAATAATATGCAGATCACGAGAGACCCCAATGAGCTCATTCTCAACACACCTCATATCGAGCAATTTTTCCTCTTACATCGCCTACTCATACAACATTCCTTTTCATTCTAAGATGTCAACTCTACTATTCTTTCTGACTGAAACTTTCTTCCCTCTTTTGCCTGGCTAATTGCTCATCATTCTTGAATCTCAGTTTCTCTATCCTCCTCAAGGAGACTTAGCTTGACCCCTGTATCATCTCTCAGCTCTCCAAATTTCCCTTCCCTTGGATCCAGCATGTTTGTAATTGTGTAGTGCATCCACACTTATATTTTCTGCTTTGTTTTAAGTTCCCCAGGAGAAGGATTAATGACTCATATTTTCTAATTGTAGAAAAATTCTGAAACATAATAAGTACCTAGATTTTTTTCCATAAGGAAATTAATGAGATTCACTTTAAGATTCCTTGCAATGGAAAAACAAATTATAGCCAGATAAAGGACAGTGGGATGTGGGGGTATCCAAGATAGAGGGGCCTGCTTAAGTGAAGCCATGAATATATTATCTATTTAGAGGAAACTTTTTTTGTTGTCCTTTATTTCACATCTTCCTTAATTTATAGTTTTTACAGCAATTTAATTTTCTTTGCTGGGTTATCATGGGCTATTCCCACTTAAGGTCTAGAAATCACACCTAAACTTCACTTGTATTATCAGGGTTCATCCAAATGAGGACCCAGAATAGCTACAGAACATCCTATGCATTCTGGAAGGATATCAGAATTGGTAGGTGTAAGGAAGGGAAGAACTAATGAACTAAGGGAAGTGAGGAGTATAGGAGACATAGAAGATGCCAAAAACCATTAAAACTTAAACAAAAGATGAAAAGATTATTTGGTTGAATTTATTGTCAGGTCAACTAAGCACAAAGCAGGCACTTTAAAGACAGAATTCTGGAAAAAATCATAAATTGAATAGAAAACAGACTTGGTAGTGTCCTGTTGAGAAGAAAGTAGTTTCAGATATACACAGAAACAAAGTTTAGACATAGCTCATAATTACATCAAATTTTGCATAATGACTATATTTTAAATATGATTAGAAAAAGGAGCATATGTTCAGCTGCTTCCAGGTAAACTGCAATAAATGCTAAAAATAACATGGCACAAATAATAGAATATTTGTTAAGCATCATATTTACTTCCAGAACCAAATAACCATATCAGAAAACTCCAATAGTATATTCTTGCCTAGATATCACTAAGTCCCTTTGCTAAGTAGGTTGACAACTAATATAGTTTCCAATTAGTTTGTGTAATGCATTGCAATTATTCTGAATATAGTAATTAGAAGAAAGAGGTCACAGTAAAGTTGACATTGTCACTGTATAACTCAAAGCCTTTCACATGATACCAAATGCATGAAAGCAACAGCAGTCACTAATACTTCATGGTCATCATTAAAATTCAAACAAATGAGCAAAACTAAAAACTCTCGTTTGAGTTTCAGCTCATTATAGATAAGGAACTGGCACTTTGCTGATATCAATGTTACATATAGATACAGTGAAATATGTGATGTAAATTTGGGTTTATAAAAATGAAAAGATCCTTAAGACACACAGTTCAGTACAAAATAATATTTCTACATACATATAGAAATCATATAAGAAAGATAGATTACAGTATAACTATTATTACTTTTGTTAAAACATTGTTCAAAACCACAGGAATCTTATCAAAAATGTTTAAAATGATGGTTTCAAATATGTCTATGTTACGGTTTGTATATAGATGGCCCCCCAAGCCTCATGTAGTCATGGAGGTGGCTGAATCTAACATTTGTGATTGACTCCTTGTATAGCGCTGAGTTCTGCACCCTCCCAGGGGTGGAGCTGACATACAATGCAAGGTTGGAATGGGGGCGTGTTTTCGATTTTTGGCGCAGTTTTGCTCTTGCTGCTTGCAGCCGCCATGAACGGCTGCCCCCTTTTGCTCTGGCTGCTGCTTTGAAGTGTTGCCCCCGTGCTATGTCACCCTGTCTTGGAGCCAGCTGATTATGAACTGAAATCCACAGAAACTGTAAACTAAATAAACCTTTCCTTGCTTCACTTTGGGCATCAGGTGTTTGTCTCAGCAACGAGAGAAAAAGTAACCAAGACATCTATAAGTATGACTTGAAAAATGTAGCAGGTGTATAGTAATATTAGGAATCGTTATCACCAGGAAGCAAAATTATGGTGACTTCGTCTTATTTCAATATTCTTTGTAGTTTTTGAGATTTATTACTTTCCAGTGGATTTGGTACCAGAAAACTCATCTAATTTTTTAAAATTTTCTGTATTTATGTTCTGAAATTATTGGTAAGAAATTGATTTCTAAGTAATCTGTGTATGCTACATCAAGGTAAATTATTGCTCTGGAATAAGGGAAACTGATTCCTATTACTTATTGAAATTATCTTAGATACCTAGTTCTTTCAGGTATTTTTCAAAACATAAAGCATAATGTTGCTATTTTCTCTGCTAAAATGTGGCTTATAGAGTATAAGATAAGGCAAGAAGGTGAAAGCACACTCACTATATTATTATTAATCCCTAGGCTTCACAAAACTTGTGTTTTATTTCAAACTTTTTAACTGAGTCATGTGTTTAAGAAGCTTCTGTTTAAATTGATTACAGCAGTCATAAAGGTAGGACCTGTGAATGTAGATATGGGGGAAAGAGATTCTCTCTATAGAAGGTCAACACAGGATGTGTAAGAGGCAAACAAACAATAACAATAAAGTTTAACAGATATCCTCATATGTTATGGATATTAGTGAAATGTATTCATAAAATGTGTGTGCATGTGTGTACTGGGAAGTTGTGTTTGGGAAAGTTCTGTCATAATTTTATTAGAGTACATAGGATTAGGAGAGGATTCTAAAAAGAAGTGATACCAGGATCATTAAAAACAAAGTAGGAATCAATCTTTGAAACAAAAGAAAAATCTTTCTAAGACAGAAAGATCTAACTGCTACAAAATGTAAAAGCCAATCATTTCTGAATGACAGTAAATTGAGCAGCTTTGTATTCTACAGTTTACATGTTGGACAGAGGCCAATGATGAGATTGGAAATAAGAGCAGTGTTCAGAAATGTTTTGTGTACCAAGCAGGGGAATTTGCATTGAAAACCCTTTTAACAAGAGTAAAATTATCTTATCCTTTTGCAATATACAAAGTTCTAAAAACTTCAGAAAAAGAGTGGCCATAGCATGGGAAATGCAATAGAAAATGGTTGAGTCATTTCAGATCAAAACGTACTGTTCAATTTAATCATTTTCACTTTTCATGCTCCCCAATTCCTTTTCCTTTGAATTGCAAGAATTGTGATGAAAGAAACTCTGCTTCCCATCGAGGGAAGGGTATTTGTGCAAGAGACACTGACAAATTCCAGTTTAGGCAACTGAAGTCATATGCATGGCATAGTTCAAAGACAGCATATATAATTGATTTTACACTGAGCAAAGTTAATTGAACATTTCTTTTAAATACATTCTGACCTAAAATCAGTCTTCAGTGCCCTATTGAGTGCTCAATTTGCACATAAGTATGTTTTCACCAAAGGACATAGTTATACGACAAACTAAGCAAATAGAATTACTATCTTTTAGAACATAGTAAGAAACAATAGTGACATCTTAGCTCAAGATTTAGTATCAATTCTTTTTATTTTTTATTTTTAAAATTTTATTTATTTATTTATTTTTTGCAGCACCAGGGATCTAACTCACAACCTCACACTTGCCAGGCAGGCGCTTAGGCCACTGAGCTAACCCTGCCCTTGTCTTTTTGAGAAAAGGTCTTGCTATGCCGTTCAGGCTGGCCTTGAGCCTGCTTTGTAGCCCAGGCTGGTCCCAAACTCGCAACAATCTTCCTGTCTCAGCCTCCCAAGTGCTGGGATTACAGGCGTGCACCACCAGGCCCAGTGATTTAATATCAATTCTTATGAAAAATCACAAACTTCTTTTAAAACTCCATGAAGTAATAATCATTACAAACACACACATACTCCATCAAATTATTTTTTAATTGCTATCCTTTGTGAAAAACAATTAGCCTGCCAGAAAATTTTACTGCCTCCATCTCCACTGTGGCTAATAGAACAAAAATATAAAAAAAGATCTCTAGCTCTAGCATCTTCATATATCTTTAATGAGACAGAATTAATGCCTATAAAATGTACTTAAAAGAATACAATATAGAGTATAATTAAGCTCTAAAATCTTTGTGAATCATGTCTATGTTGCAGCGTTTGAAGAAGAGAACCTTCTAATCTGAAGTTTTACATAAACAGTTTATTAGAGCTATGGGAAACTTCTAGACCTTCACATGGGAGTGAAAAATTTAAAACATGAATTAATGTCATTTAGTGAACAATTAACACATACTTGATGTTGCACGAAGTACTACATGCATGCCATAATAGGTTCTGGGCTTGTATCATGTGAAGTCGTATTGCTCCCATTTACAAACAAAGGGAGTGAAGCACAGAGAAGCCGAGAGATCACAGCTCATGTAGCTGACAATAGCAGAACCCGTGCTTGAGTCCAGAGCTCTTAACTGCTGGCTATGACATTCTCAGCAAAGCGCAGCGTGCGCTCTAGGTTATAAAGGCTCGCTGCCCATAGGCCATTGGCTTGTTCTTTGAATGAGATTTTACCAGTGATGAAAAGAAAAAAGACTCTTGGACTGAACTGTCCACATTGTCTCAACATTCAGTCTTAAAACCTTTGATGATGATAAATTTTAGTCCTGAAATGGAAGAATTATTAGTCCCCAAAATAATTGATAGTTTGGAAAGTAAAATGAAATTGGTTAACCTACTGAATAATACGCAAACAGTTGAAAACTGTGATTCTGAGAAATATAACTTTCTTAAAATCATCCGCTTCTAAAATTTTACTGAGGTAAATTTTATTTTTTTCTGTTGTTAGTTTATGTTTGCAATGCATTCATTGTGAATTGGTACATATACATATCGCATCTTGGTCCTCTTTACTTTCCTTTCTTGTCCCCTTCCTCTCCTATCTTCCCTCATTCTCAGATCTCAGGTATAAACATGAATATATAGTATATGAATCTATATTGTATACTGTCACAGAAATTTTAAGTACAATTATCCACATATAATCTATCATAACTTATGCATAAACTATTACTAATTTACTAAAGGTAACTAATCTTTGCACAATAAGATTTTTTGAAAGTGTTATTTTGGTAGGTTGATAATACAGCCTATTCTTCCACTCCATGAGGTATAAGGAAGTCAGCTTAACTAAAAAAACTTTTATTCAAAAAACCCACAACTACAGAATAATTACATCCAGCTAATTCATATTTTTATAATTATGACTTCAGTACCTTGTTTCTATTGCACGCTAAGTTTGTAATATTCTCAAATAATGCTTTAGTCTCTTTTTAACCACAGCATTACTTGGAGAAAGATATTTGCAATCTTAAAGTTACATGAGAACACATGTAGAATAAAGGAATACCAGAAGCAATAAAATAATAACACAGGAATCTCTCTGAAAATATTTTTAAATGACATAACCATACAATTTATATAAGAATAGCAAGCATATCTTAAGATAGTTGAACTCATTTGCATTTAAGTAAACTTCAAACTAAAGAACAATGTAATGTCGCATCATGCTTACTACAAGACAGAAAATCTACTGCAGCATTTAATGAACTGTCTGGGACCATGTGGTTCAATTCAATATTAAGATATCTTATGACTCTGCTCCTGGTTACACAATCATAACAACTTGAACATAGACCCATCATGTGATGTGTAGAACATCATTTCAGTGTTCTTTCGAGAACATTGGAGACCTTTTGGATTCCAACCCTGAGTGGAGTGATAATCAAATGTGTAAGATGCACCGTACGGAGGTCTGAGTAGTACACAGGACTGAGGTGGTAGGTCGCATGCAGCAACATGATGGATTTAAAGAGTAGTGAGTGAAAAAAAAAATTTTGCACTTTTAATCCATTGAGGGAAATTAAGCTAGTGTTCAAATGCATGCATTTGTAAAAATATAAAATGTATATCAAATTTATTACAGTTCCTGGGGAGCAAGCAGAGTAGACACTAAAAACTACTGGGTGTATTTAAAAAGAATGTGAATTCTTAAATTATTTTTTAAAAATTTTATTACAGTAAAAACACACTGCAATTAAACCCCCTCAAACTTCCTTCCCTTTGTTCGAATACATTCAGCCCATCATTATTGCCACTTTCAGAAGCAGTTTTGGAAATCTTTCTTGATGTTAGTTGTGTTTTTGTGGCTGCCTTGATGTCTCGAATCAAATCAAAATATTGACTTTAAAGGTCATTTTGACTTTGAGGAAAAGCCTAAAGTTGCGAGGAGCTAAATTTAGAAAATAAGATGAATGAAGACCACATTGTAGAGCCTTTCTTTTGAATAGCACTCAGCAACAGCACTCACTGGGAGTTTTCACTCACACCTTAGAAAGACGTTCATGAAAGTGGACCTCTAGAACTGTTTCAGAAAGTGGCAGAACAATGGGATAAATGTGTTCAAAGTCGGGGAATATTTTGAGGAGAATCAATGAGTATTTTTTTACCATAATACTTTTTAAATTATGTATTCATTATACACTTTGATCACACCGTATGAAATGGAATTTTTAACAAGATGTCTAATTGATTTTGGCTAATGCAATCTGGTGGAAGAGACAAATCCTATATTTCTGTGATTGAAAATATTAAATCTTCTTGATTCTCATATAGGGCAATTAATATTTTTATGGGAAAGCAGCCACACGGTGATTCAAGATTTCCACACACTTATCATAAATGACACATGAAGTCATATGTGCATCATTTATATCCCAGTCAGAAAAAAGAGAGATAGTGAGGGGCTTTCATGGGCCAATGGAGGAAGGCATATGCTTAACACTGCTTCCACTCGTTAGCAGTACTCCATTGTGAACTGTTAACAAGTAAGGCGCGGAACCGGTGAAAATCAAGCACTCTGTAAGCAGAGAAAAAGGTTCTATGAACAGGGAGACCGTGTTGTCGGTACATGTACTATGATAACGTGACAAGAATTGAGGTGTTGGATCAATGCAACTAACTATCCCGGGGTGCAGCTGTCTCTGACTAAACACAAGCACGCTAAAGCATATACAAGCAAAAGCGACTATGCATAATTATGGACATAGGTTATATCAGTCCAGGCATTTTGGTTGTAAAAGCATTGCTGTCATTTAATATAACTGAAATCAGTAGAGAAGCATGGTTTAAAAAGTCATAAATATGTGGTCAGGAATAATTCTTAGTAAATTGATAAAATCTTTATCATGAAGCCAATTATGTCCTAGAATAGGACTATTAAATAAGTAAAATTTCATTTTGAAATATAACAGTTAATTCTTTTTTTACTATCTTAATTTTGAAAAATAACAGGTGAAATACGTATTAGGAAAAACATCGTGACCGTTTAAGTTAGTTTCATAATCACGTGACATAGATCTGAACATTCAAACCTCAGTTTTGCATAACCAACATCGGCCTATTTTTCTACAAGCATCCACAAGTGGATTTCTGAGCCATGGAGAGAGAGCACCTAGTTCGCAGGACCTATCTTCCAAAGGGATTACAAAATTTAACACTGACTAATCTAGGGACAAAAAAAAAGATTGTGTCTATATTTATTTACAAAAACATTTAAAATATGAGACAATATTTGCATGGTTCCTCAGGTTTATCATAATGCATATATGCTACAAGCACACTTCCTCTTTATTTCAAGAAATACTAGTTTCAAGTATCAAGTGGAAGGATTTTTCAGCTTCAGTGAGACGTGGTTGACATGGTTTTTTCTCCTTATTAATGACAGAGTTATGTGATTGATTCTGAGTGGCAAGGACAAAGACACATTCAAGAACTTTCTATGTCACATAAATATTGATCAATTAGATTCTAAAAATAGCATCACATGCAAATAGGTGAGTATCCCTTAATATTCAAAACTGAATTTTAGAAGATGACTCCATATACTGCTGATTGAAGCTTGTAAATTAACCCTTCTTTGATTCCTAGAGTCATTCACAGTTGAAGTTAAGAGTTAGAGTACATGTACACTTAATTAGGCCTACTTATTTTTCTTTGCTGAAGTGCCTACAAATATCAGTCAAAATAAAGAGGATGGGCCCTGGTTTTTCCTCTCTTTCTCACACTGATATTCAAGATCCATTCCCATACAGCCACGTTATGTTAACCCCATTTGCTATTGAAGCATATCTTTGTTCTGTGGACTGTGCTATTTACTGCATTCTGTTTAATACAATTTAAAAATTTTCAATGAATTTGCTAATGTAAATATTTCTTTTCCTTCTCACTATTCCTGTGTGATATCAATTACCCTATGTTTTATTTTTGTGATTTTTTTTTCTTTTTTCTAATTCCATTTTCACTCTCCTGACAGAGTAGCCCTGAGAAAAATTTTAATTAACTTTAAAATCTTGGTCCAGACTCTGCTTGCTGAGGGGGGGGAGGACAGAGGTCACAGTATATGAATATCCTGCTTGCATCTGGCGTAGTAAGTGCTACATATTCCACTCGTATTGACTGTTTCTGTTTCTTTTTTTAGACCATTTTCTGTCAGTTTCTTTTCTTCCATTTTTAGTTTTATTAGTAATATGTTTGCATTCCATAGTGTGTACATTCCTTGGGAGCTGGTCCATGTACATAAAACAGCTCAATTCTTTTTGTCACCCCTTCTCTCTCTAGTCTCCCTCCCATGCCCTCCATCTCTTGATACCATTTTCCATTTGAACAAAATGTACACCCCTACTTTTTATTACCTTTACTTGCTATGTATTTATATTTCATATAAGATAAACTGTGCATTATTTAAACAGGTTGTCTGATTTATTTCACGGGACATATGGTCTCAAGATGCATCTATTTTCCTGCAAGCAAGACAAGTTTGTCTTTCTGTATGACAAAGTAATACTCCATTGTGCATTCTTTCAAAGCACACAAGTCCAAAATAGAAACTCATAGTAATGAATCGTACAAAATATTTTCCCACTGAATGCTCTTCTGCATATAAAATTAAAATGTTACATTGCTGGTATATGTGAAGATCTCAGTATACCTGGAAAGATCATTAAAAGTAGCATAGGTGTTTACTTGAAGAAACATGTAAATTAAGATCATCAGTTAGCTTTCAGGAAATAGCACATGGATTAGCTATTTCATAAAAAGAACGATTTTACAGATATTCTTCAATAACTATTATGTTCAGGATGGAGATGTTTTTCTGTTGTGTGGTGTACGCAGTGTGCTCCGTGATGCAGAGAGGACCATTTATACTTACTGACATTTAACACTTTGGTACCTTCTGATCATGCACATTTGGTATTACTTTAATGTAAATGAATATACTTTCCATGTTTCACCTAACAAATTTTTTTGTGGAGATAATTTTTATGACGAGGTTTGCATGAGCAGTGTGAATAATGTTTATTATCAGGCAGCATGAACAGTAGTTATGTTACTTCATCATGCCAAGGGGTACATTTTTAAAATCTCAGAAACTTAAGGTATTTTCACTTTACCTTCAACAATTATAAACAGTATAGATTACATAAATTATCAGTGTAGATTTGTTAACTAAAGACTTCAGGGTGCCTTTAATTCTTCCTGGGAAATGCTTGAATCTTGTTAATGTGACAGTTGTTAAAATAATAGGACTTACTGCATCTATGATATGAAAAGATGCTCTTTTATGTGCACATAGGAAAACACAGCCGATCAATATATACATTAACATTTAAGAGAATGCTAGTATAACAAGTGAACTCATTAAAATACTGAATATTAAAAGCTTGTGATTAAATTAGAAAGATTTATTTTCTCCAATATCAAAGAGACTTTAAATGACTACAAAGTTACTACATATTTGGTTTTCCTATAGAAGTGTACCTATTTAAGCATTAAAAAGCATTTTATGTGCCCCTAGAATATACATTGTATATGACATCCAAGCAATGATTAAAATAGGCTGTATGAATGTTCATATTTTTTAGAATTCTATTTTCTCATTTAAATGTTGAAATCTGTGTTTAAAAAAGCAAGCTTATGCCATTATCTCCTCAGCAAGACAATTGTATCTGGTGATTGCTAACTTAGAATTATGAAATTTTAATATAGGTATTGCTTACATTGTTCTACTTTGTTTGTTTTGTTTTGTTTTTGTTTTTGTTTTTACTGGTTTTATTTTGTTGTATTTTGTTTGATTTTACTTATCCCTGATGGTATGGGCAGTTATATTGCAGATAACAAGAGGCATTATGGTAGCCATTATAGATTGTTTTTTACCCCTGTTTAGAAGTCATGTACCATGTTCATTGTTTTGTTGTGATTGACTCTACTCTGTTTTATTTAGTTTGGTTGTATTATTTTCAAAATAAAAAAAACTTCTAATATGGTAAATTGTATTATTTTGGCAATCTGAACAATTGGTTTTAAGTCTATGTGAAGAATACACAGGAAAGAATTTTAATATTTAAAAGAAGAACTTGAAATATTTTACAAAACTTTTCGTATGCATTTTCCTGAATACATTGGCAAGTACATTAGCTCAATAAATGATATTTTCAATGCTTTTCAGACATTACTGAATCTTGTTTCATACTCAAAGGAACAGAATTTAGACATCATTTCATAAGGCTTCTACAAAGGGAAAAACGGTATAAAATAGTCATATCATGTTGTTAAGAAACAATAACATCTAATCCTTTTAGCAGGTGATAAATATATTTTTCTTTTTCTAAAATATGCATATGCAAATTGAGTCATACTCCTGATTAACTTTCAAACAAGGATTCATCATTTACAAGTAGATCTGTTTCATTAACAATTTATCAGACAAATTTTCCTTTATGTTCACTTTACTCACCTCTTACTGGTCTTTTGCTCTCCATATGTGACTGCCTGTGATGTGTCTATGGAGCTGGAGGCAGTGCAAATATTTTGCAGTGTCAACACTTTAATGAAGTCTATACACTAAGCACAGCAGAAAAAATGATAAAAGACGCATGAGTCAATATTAACATTGAGGAGACAGTTTATTGTCCTTGAAAACTATATCTCTAGGAATTTTATGTGAGAAAGCAACCTGTGTTTATTTAAGATTAAAAGGGTCAAGTTTCTGTTACATGGTGCTGAAGCAGTCAAATGTTTCTAGGGATAAGCAGTTGTCATGGAAACTCAGGATTGTATGTCCAAACAAAGGATACTGAAATGGGTTTGTTACTTCTTGAGAGTATTCTTAAAGTAATGCCACTTTGCCACCACCTTGAGATCATATCAAATGACCTCTGCAGGAAAAAATCCAGGCTCTTCCTGGCAATTAAAAGGTGAGAGATTTTACAAAGACTAGGATCTAATCACAATTACTTCATATAATTCTGATTGTTTCTATATTTTATGAAGCAGAGTAATATGCAAGACATTTATGTTATAGGAATTATAAGGAGAAATTAAAATTAAATAAGTATGGGCTGGAGGTATGTATCAGTGGTAGAATTTTGCCTATCATATATGAGTCCTTGGGTTTAGTCCTTAGCACCATAAATGAGCAAACAAACAAACAACTAAGTAGTAGAAGCAACATCAGTTGCCACAGCATCCTGGAAGCTAATAAATTTGACTTGATAAATTTTACTTCATTTTATTTAGTTTTTTTTGTACCAGGATCAAACTCATGACCTCGCACTTGCCAGGCAGGCTCTCATGCTGCTGAGCTAAATCCTCAGCACTAAATTTTACTTTAAATATCAATGAGATGTACAAATATTAAATTTACAAATAATATATGAATTAGAAAAATAATTGAAATAAAAATAATTTTCCTCATGACAGCACAGAGACAAAGACAAGAAGACTATTAAAATATACATAAAAGAATAATGTCTAAAAGCACATTTGATAAGTATTCTATATTTGTATAATTAAAAAGTGGGGGAAGAAATGAATAATGAGTAAAAATGTGAAATTGCTTGAATACACAAAAGTTGATATCCTGATGAGATTTTATACTAGCTCTGCGTGTGATTTTTACCATAATGTTTGATGAGGTCACTTATTGCTTCATTGAAATATATATGAGGAAAAGCATAAGATGAAGCTAGCTGTTGAGGCACATGCCTGTAATTCCAGCAATCCGGGAGACTGAGGCAGGAAGATCACAAACTCGGGTGCAGCCTGGGCAACTTGGTGACTTAACCAGAGCCTGTCTCAAAAAAAAAAATGGAGAAAGAAAGAAAGAAAGAGAGAGAGAGAGAGAGAGAGAGAGAGAGAGAGAGAGAGAGAAAGATAGATTGATTCAAGCATGGCTTCAGACATAGATCATTGCCCTGGGTTGAATCACCAATATCACAGAAAGAAAAGATGGTTTATGATAGTAATTTCTGCTTTGATGAACAAAATCTAATTATTAGTTATACAATTAATTTTATTCAAAATATGCAGCACCAAGTTAAAGTCTAGTTTCTATCTATCAATCTAGGTTCAATCTTTGGCATGTGGATGGCCAGTTTTCTCACTACCATTTGTGAAGAGGCTATCCTTCTTCCAGTGAAGTGATTTGACCTCTTTGTCAAAGATAACATAGCCAAATGTGCCTCCAGTTGTTTCTCTATGTTTCATTCTGCTCAATAAATTCATGCATCAGTTTTGTTTCTTTTTGTTTTGTTTTGGTTTGGTTTGTCTGGTTTTTTTCCAATGCCATGCTGTTTTTATTGCTGTAGCTTTGTAGTATAATTTGAAGTCTGGGACTGTGATACCCCCATCTTGCCTTTGTTGCCTGGAATTACTTTGATTAGTCTAGTTCTCTTCTGGTTCCATAGGAAATTTAGGATCACTTTCTTCAGTTCTATAAAGAATGTTATTTGTTTGTTGATTAAGATTGCATTACATTTTTGTAAGTATGATTATTTTGACCCTATTGTTTCTGCTTAGCCAGGAATAGGGGATTTCTTCCCAGTTACTGAGATCCTCTTCAATCTTCTTTTTCAGAGTACTATAATTTTTATTTCAGAAGTCCTTCACTTTTCTGGTTAGGTGAATTCCTACATTTTTTTTTCTTTTGGTTATACTTCATTGTTTCAAATATAATGATACAAGTGGAAATTATTATAAATGAATTTTATGACAGTATTTATCAAGGCTTATTTCAAAGTCTTTAAATGACTTCGATCTTTTTCTTCTAAAATATACACATAATATATAACTTGTAAGGCATATTATTTTGAAAACTTTTTGTGTTTTGCAATATTTGGAGCTGAACTTAGGGCATTTAGTATGTAGGGTTTTAATAAATAGGCTGGCATTCTATCCCAGGACTACATCTTCTTCCCCAATTTTTAACTGTGTGACTAGTCTTATTGGCAGTTTTAATAGGCACATACTCTATAGTTTTATTAGGGGTTATGTTCTTTTATTTTGGGAAGAGTGTTAATTTTCTTTTTAAAATTTTATTAGTACATGTTTTTAGTTCAAGCAGTTTATAATCATTTTTTACAGATACATACTAATGCTTCTTTCTTTCTTTTTTTAATCCCCTTCCATTTTTCTCCTTCACCCTCCTTCTTCATGTTCCTGTATCCCATTTTTTTCAATTTTATTGATATTATTAATCTTAGCTCATTTCATGGCCTATAACATTTATATTCATTGAGGTTGTTATGTTCCTGTACATTTTTTTTATTGTACTCATTTCCCCTTCCCCTCCTCTTCACCACCATCCCTTCTTCCTTTGGACCACTTCTCTATGAAAAGAGATTTATCCTCTTGTCCCTTTCTACCCATCCTTTAATATTCTCTTTGTTTTTTACTTTGCTTCACTCATAAGAGAGATATCATATGATATTTAAGCTTTTGGAGGCATATTCTTTCCCTAACTTCCTTCTAAGTGAATATAGTTTTTGAAAAATCAGCTAGATCAATAAGAAAATAGAGGGCAATAAAAGAGATATGGATAGGGAACAAAGAAATTAACTTATCACTGTTTGTTGATGACATGATCCTCTACATAGAATACCCCAAAATCTCTAACAAAAGACTTCTAAAACTAGAATTCAAATTTGGTACTATAGCAGGATACAAATACAAAATCAACACTCAAAAAATCAATAGCATTACCATACATCAATAACAATCATAGTATCATTTTAAAATTGACATAAATTTATTTTAAACTGATATATGAAAATTATACATATTTATGGGACACTATGGTGATGCTTTGATATTCGTACCTGTTGTATAAAACACTAAATGTGTCTATCTTCTCAAACTTTTATAGTTTTGATAGTGAAAACTTTTAAAATTTTTTCTTTAGTTTTTTGAATCATGCAGCACATATGAGTTATCTATCACCCTTGTTTTGGTTACTTTTTTCTCATTGTTGAGACAAAATACCTGACACCCAAAGTGAAGTAAGGAGAGATTTATTTCTTACAGTTTTGGAGGTTTTAGTCCATACTCGGCTGGTTCCAAGGAAGGGTGGCATGGCTGGGCTGGCAGCTGTTTATGGTGGCTGCCAGTGGCAAGAGTGAACTGTGCAAAAGAGAGAAAAACATGTCTCCTTTCTGACCTTACATTGTATGTCAGCTCCATCCCTGGGCAGGTTCAAAACTCACACTGCCAATCCCAGCGTTACACAACATATCAATCATAAACATTAGATTCAGCTGCTTCCATGACTACATGAGACTTGGGGGGGCCATCTACATACAAACCATAACAGTCCTACTACCATGCAATAGCACATCAGAATTTCTTACTCCTATCTGCAACAATACCCACTGATCACTGTCACCCTATCTCTTCCTCATCATATTTTTCCTAGCTTTAGATAGCTACCATCCTACTCAACTTCTTTGAGAGCAACTCTTTTATATTCTCTATATGACTGACAATATATGGCACTTGTCTTTTTGTGCCTGGTTCATTTCACTTAACACAATATATTAAAAGTTGAATTATGTAGTGGGAATTTTTGAACATATAAAAAATCCTATTTGATTAAATCAGATACTACTATTTTTGCTATTTTTAATGTGAATTACACTTTTATTTCCCCCAAAACCCCATCACTACCAGCTATTAAAAATGACAACCTAGAGTTATATAGCAAAACATTCCAGAATTTTCCTGTAAATGAATAAGCATATAATGGTTGCATGTATTATTTTTCATTCCTTGCCAAAAAGATTAGTTTGAATTTAATTTTTACACATCACATTTTGATGCATTTAGGCATTCATAACTGTAAAAAGAGTCATATGATTTTTATACGCTAACTCAACAGATTTGGTTCAATTTATAAAACAAGTCAATTTAAAGACTCAGGAAAATACTTTAAAACTTAAATACTCAGGAAATACTTAAAAACTTAAATATACAAGTAAATACTTAAATACTGCTTGCAAAAATGATAACAAAATATACAGAATGTTATTGAATTAATCAGGAGATTGCATTAAGTGCATTACTTCTATTTGTGTTTAACTGAGATTCTAAAAATAATTTTATTATTTGTTAATAATCACTTGGACATTTTTTTTTGTTTCAATTGCTCCATTAGCCTATGTTGGAGTAACCACAAAAAGTGTTAATAGTCTCGCCAATTTAAAAGAGACATTAATAATTTCCTCATTTCATTATGAATATGCCTGTTTTGTTTTTACATACAAAATCACTCAGTGTATATTTTCAAAGAACTTGATAAGAAAAATTAATGAAAACTCCTCAAAGTCTAATTATGTCCATGCTACAAATGTATTATACTACTGAATGTACTATATTGTGATTCTGTATAACTTTTATTCCTCTTTAGAACATATAGATTATTAGGACAAGATTGCATCTTATTTTATTTCTGCTTTATCTTAGCGATGGCATGTAGTAGGTACTCAAAATATTCCCTGATTTAAATAATGAATAAGTTGATTCATTAGGATGTCTTTCATTTGGAGAAGAGTATATGCAAGTGATTATTTATTCAGAGGCACGTATTTTAAGGTAACAGAAATATTAGACAGAAAACCATGATAATCATAGGGAAAGTGAAGTGAAAAAAAGTTTCATCAATGTAATTCTTGTGCATCAATTGTCAGTGTAATCATTTTCCATTATGAGTATTAACTTCAAATCACTAAAACATTGAGAAGCCATTTTATTGAAGAAGCTCTGCTATTCCATCTAAAACTTTCCAGATTCAAAAATGTGAATTATTAAGGAAATCTGTTTCAATTTTCAGTAAGTTTTACAGACATTACTGTAAATAATGGTAGAGTTTCAATGACCACATTGCCACTTTGGAAGTCTTCATACTAATTAGTAAGATACATTTTATTCAGTATAGTTTGATTAGTCTGTTTCATTAGTCCACTTGTGAAATTAAGCACATTCATTGGCTCCTGTGTTGGTTACTTTTCTCTGGTTGCTGGACAAAACACCTGACACCAAAGTGAAGCAAGAAAAGGTTTATTTAGTTACAGTTTCGGGAGATTTCAGTCCATAATCTGCTGGCTCCAAGGCAGGGTGGCATGGCACTGGGGCAGCACTTCAAGGCAGCAGCCAGAGCAAAGAAGAAAAGGCAAAAACGAACCCCTTCTCCTCCCTTATAATGTACATAGGCCACCCCCACTCCAGGGCAGATGTAGCACTCACAAAATCTCCTTACCCTCCTTTGCACAGGATGAGGTAACAACCCTGGCTCCCTGCTTCTAAACTGCTCAAGTTGACACAATGTATCAACCATAGCAACTCCACTATCTTCTACCCTCCCCAGAACAAACACCACCTGGGCATTGATTAAATCCACTGTGCGTGGCACAAATTCTAGTAACATATACTTGCTCTGATGGTTTTGCTAAAAGAGTAAACAAATCTATTTTTTCATGAGCAAAAACTGGAAAGTACAAAAGTAGAAGTGTATCTTATTCAATGACTAAATCTAAAAATTAAGTACTTTTGAAAATTGAATTGTATAGAAAGCAACAGATTATGAAGCCAATAATCTATGGGTGATTTGAGAAAATCCTAAAGCTCTTACAGATCTAAAAGTATTGAAGTGAGACACTGATAGAGATTGCATTCTAGGGCTAAAGTGAAAATGGGATTTTAAAAAGAACAGAGTTTTGTGCAATTTTTAAGAAAAACTATTTGTTAGCCCCTATTAGCTCCAAGGTTTAATAGAGAACTAAATATGCTCAGCTGATTTTCTTTCAGGAATCTGTTCATGTAGTAAAACACCTTTCTGTCCATACTACTTCCTCCTGAAGTTTCGCCATTGTTTTATTGACTCCACTCAACTTTACCACTCAGCCCTGTGTGCTAACCCTTGATTTTCTATGTAATTTAAAAAACAGAAAAATTATCTAAAATAAACTGAATAAACACTCGCACATAATTGATTTGACTCATACTCTTGCCTTTTTATGATTTTCTATTTCATAGGTTTGGAGTATGTATGATAACAATGAATTTAACATCCTTCGAATCTCTAGGTAACCTCACAGAGAGTTGGTTTAGATTTGAATAGTGATAAAGTTTTCAAATGAACTTTTGTAAGTCTTTTATTATTTTCAGAAGCACAGTTACTGATGGTTCTTTTACTCCAATAGATCTAGGCAAGTTTTACTGCAAATAGTAAGTATATTTCTTAGCTTAGTGATGGGAAAGATCATATGGGGTAATGATTATATCACAAAAAAGGAGAACTTTTGCTATTGAATATGAATGGAATCAACACTAATCATTGTAGTTTTATATCACTGAAATATAAAACTATCCAATAGAAGTGAGTATGAAAGGATTTACTTGGTCCTTTATTAATTTAAACTTTCTAGTTCTATCACATTGCCTTATTTATGGCTGATTTCTCAAACTATCTGCATGTTTCACCTATTGAATGTTTTTCCCTCACTTGTTGTTTTTTAATTTATTGCACTTGTTGTTGACCCAATACAACTCATCATTTATATGTAAATCATTGATAGGACTTATGGCCATTTTAAATTTAGATAAATAGGTATCAATCATTGAATTATCATGAACAAAAATCAATATATAAAAAATGCATACCGTGAGTAAAGTTTCATGCTGGGGGTTGAATAGATGCATGTACTCATTGGGTAGAAGAAAACAGGAACAGAGAAACTCATGTAATAGCCATGCCTGTCTCTTGCCCACTTACAGAACCTGTCTGGAGATAAACTAAACAGGTAGTGAGGCAAAATTTTGTATATGGGCACAATTCTGAAATCTTTGTTCTATGTGGAATCAGAGAGAATATAGTTAAGAGAGATTCCAGAAGATGCATGGAAAAGTGTTTCAGCTGCACTAGGTTCTGTACCTTCAGCAACAATAAAATGAATGAGAGAATGAAGCAATACACACTAACTAAAGCAACTCCATGAACGAAGGCTTTAAATTAGGGAAGCTCCTTGCGCACTCCAGGAGCAGTGGTCATTCGCATTTGGCACATGCTACGCAGCATACAGCAGTGCAAGAGAAGAGTGGTTGAATTTATGTCCTGCATACAATTATTCCATGTAGCAGTACAGACTTCATTCTGTGGGGAATGAGGATTCTGCACTAGCTTGGAGCTAGGGTGTTATTAATATTACAGCATTAGCCGAAGAGCTGTACCATCAGATAATATGAAATCTACATGTAGGATAAAATAATGTGGTTTAAACAATGAAGCATGAGAATGAGAGTAGTGATACTAGAACAAAGCGTTCGTGCATTTTTGCGAATCAACGGGATATGGCAACTAGTTAAATGCAAGTGGCAATTTAAAACAAAAAACAAAAAATGACTCCAAAATTTGGTCTTGCATAGTAACAACTTGATATACTTCTAGAAGAGGGTTTGGGTATAATAGCTCAGTGGTAGAGTGCTTGCTTCACATATATGAGGGATTTGCTAATGACGATTTGTGGTGTATTTGAGATTCTGAAAAGATTGTTTTTTTCATGCATAGGTTATGATAAAAATTCATCTAGA
>RJWT010014081.1:0-21331 GCA_004365215.1 Cuniculus paca
CAAGTATACTTTGGCAGTAATAATGAAAAGTTTTAAAAAAATCTTCATATGTCCCAGTTTATGATATAAGATGAGTGTAGTCCATTTAAGTAAACTGTACAGAAGAGGAGGAAGATAGGCAAATAGAAACAGTATATTTAAATTAATATTCAAAAACTTTTCTTTGGAATATAAAAAATTTGCAATCTTAATCATGGATGAAAAACATAAACATCTGAAGTTTTTTTAGAGAATTAACACTTCATAGCAGACAAATAATCGTGCTTCCCAAAGCAAAGGGACTGATATGTACAAGTTAGGAAAATAGCATTGATGGCTAATAAGACAGATAATTACATAATCCACATAACCAACCTAAAGCTTTGCCTTCTCTATATGGTTCTTATTTTCCTCTTTCCCACCCTCCCTCCCTCCTTCTCTTTCTTCTTTCCATCTTTTCTTCCTTCCTTCTTTCCTCTTTTTCTTCTTTTTACATATGACAGTTTGTGATGTTCCACTGAAAATTCTATGTGGAAATACAAATCTTTAAACTCAGGTGTTGTAAGTAAAGAATTGGAAGAATCAAGACAGTGCTACTGATAGTTACAACTTCAAGATAAGAAGATAGTTATAAGAAACAAACAGCCAGTTATATAGCTGGTATCAAAGATTTGGATTGTATATTTTCTATAGATTTTACTGCCTATACGGTAAACTTCTGCTATTAATTTAACAGCATTTTATGGTGATGGAAAAACAGCAGTTAACAGCAGGAACCTTAGAGCTATTGCTACATTAATAATAATAATAATAATAACTAACATTAAACTAGCATCTATTAATATTCACTATGCTAAAACTTTAACCATGTTATTTAACATTTGCTCCATCAATAACGAGGTGTTATAAAAATCCGTGTTTTATTGAAAAGCAATAGTCTATTAGAGTAATTTTCAGTGTTAATGAAAGACAGAGTCAAAATGACAGCTCTTACACTGAAAAATATGTGAAAGTGACTTAAAAGCCAAGTGTTCAACCAGTAGTTTTGCTGTTATGTCATGGCAACCTGGTAAAATGCAGTCCTTCACATACATGCAATCAAGACTCTATACATATGAAAAATTAAGTTCTGGAAAAAATATAAATATTATTATGCTGATATTGGTCAGATAGATTTTGAGCTTGGCAAGTTTCACAGTGCTAGATACAATGACATACATTATATATCTAAATTTTTAAATACATGATATAATGATCAGCTCTGGTGAAACAAATATCAACTACATACAGCTATCAAAATTTGCTTTGTGAATGAGTAATAAATGTAAGAGTAACGCTTAAACTCATGTAGCAAAATGAGTAATAATTTAACAATGATGGCCACACACATGCACATGTGTGCACAAACAGATGTGATGAGATTTTGACATCTTTTAGGAATGATTTTGTTATAATCAATACTGGATTAACTATTGATTTTTGCTAGTATGCTGTCAGAAATTATAGTATTTGGAAATGGAACATGACTCTCAAATATTTGGAGAACAACCTGTAATTTTGAGAATATTCTGATCTCCCAAACTTAATCTGTAGTATTTTAAACTCACATTATAAGAAAAGAGAAGAAAAGATCAACTGCAAAAACATCTATAAAATTGTATATAAGAAAAAAAATACAGCAACACATAAAAATTTCACAGAAGAGCAGTATTTAATGATTTCAGGTAAAAATTATTTGAGAGATATACATGAATAATATTAGAGGCTCTTTATAATAGCACAGAAAATAATGGGTCACATGTGAATTTGAAATCAATATCAACCCAAAGAAATAAGTATAGTGAAGAGAAATTATTCAGAATAATGCTTATTGTGATAAGTATGTGACAAAAGCATCATGTGATTTGAGAAACACAAAGCTTGGGAAGATTAGGTAAAAATGAAAAGGAAGTAATAGAATTAGTAGTACAATTATCTTAAAAAAATATATATGTTTTCCCCTTCTTTCTTTTCTCCTTTCCCCCTTTCCAGTTGTTCTTTCCTTTTGAACAGTTCCTTTCCCTTTCACAATATCTATCGTACCTTTTGGATCTTATTTACTCTTTCGGTGTCTTATACTAGAGAGACAATACAATGTTTACACATGAGAGTCTGATTTATTTCAGTTATGAGTATGGTCTCTAAGTGAGCAGTTAGTGCTTATGTTGTTCAATTTTGCATGCCTGTATCTGGTAATCTGAGCAACTATTTTGAACATAACAATATGCAATATAATTACCATTGTTAATTTCTTATCACCTTGTTTTGAAATTGTGTCATTTTTGTTGTTTTTTAAATTTATTTTAAAATAAAAATATTTAAAAGAAAAGGAAGTCATTGGAAATGAATGCCTTTGATAGGGAACATAGTTCTGAACTCCACTTTTAAGTAACTGAGCCTTTTTATTGTAACAATAACTTTTGACCTAATAAGCATGTCACCTCTTAAAACAAAAGTGACTCTGAATAGTTCTGATCATTTTAATGGATGTAATTCTAACACCAGTGGCAAAGTGAAAGTCTAATAATGAATAAAAACTTTGAGAGAAAGAGAAAATATCTCTAAATGAGTAGCAATGATGTGCATATTAGGAAGCTGAGCAAAGTAAGGCACTGTCCATTTACCTACAAATTTAATTTGACCTGGTAACACACTAACTGAAGTATCCATTGTTAAGAATTTAAAATCTTTATACATGAATTTCACAGATATGACAACTTATTCTTTTAAACAATAAAAAATGAACTTTAATGCATTCACTCTTTTCCTTCAAATACATATTACACATTACCCTGACATTTTTATTAAGCTATGTTGTTAGCTAACATTTTTTGTGAACTCAGTATCATAGCAAATATTAGCATACAATGTTGGTCCATGGTGTTATCGTAAGTTATAAGTAGTTCATCCATTCTGAGAATGCAAAAACAGCAATGCCTCATTAACAAAAAATCTTAAAGAGGCTGTGTTGAAAGATAATTATATTCTGTTGAGGAATTTTAAGTCTTTCTAATTAGTATCATTTGTTTACTCTTTTAGAAATACAGATTTAATGCAAGATAAAATCAAATAATTTTATGGTTCTTGAGGTTCAATATACGATTAATGTGATATTCAAGCAACCCACATGCTTTGTTCCTCATAGTGGTGCAAACCTAAAATGCGGGGTCCTTCTCTCAGGGGAGGAAGACACCGTAGGCGGTGATGAGACTATTAAAACGTAATGAAGGAAGGGAGCAAGAATAGAGGATATGAGTCATGGGTGAGCTATCTGATGATGAAATTTTTAGTAAAGATTTTAAAGAAGAGGGAATAAATCATTCAAATATATTTTGGTGAAAAACTCTTTGCAAAAGGAAGAATGAGAGAAAAAGTTCAAGTGTAGTCATGTCCTGGGATGTATCACAGGGTGGAGTAGTTTATGGGTGGAATGAGGGTAGACATTTATGATATGGATTATATATGCATATTTATTGTCATGTTTTATATATATTATATATTTATTTAATTATATATAAGCTTAACATTTATACTCATTTTGATAAAAAATGAATTAATACCTAATATACTTGAAGGACATTGGGTATTTCTAGCACATGAGCTTGAAAAAAAATCCCAAGAAAATAGAATGTTGTCAGAAAAACAAACCAGGACAAAAACATCCCAACCACAGAGAAGCATTTCTATTATTCCAAGAGTTGAACTACACAGACTGAGAGTAGGAGCCCAGGGAGTGCGCACTGCTCTGTCCTAGCTGTGCTGTGTATCTCCCAACCTGCTCTTTCCTAATGGGAATCTGAAACACTCTGTTTTCCTTTCTGAGAAAAAACTCAAGATATATGGATTTCAACAACTATTTCAGTCATTCAATTCCATTTCTTTCAAATACCACTGCCTCGGGAGTAATAAGTATGCAACTGCCCGTAGACACAATAAAGTATTTAATCTTGAGCAAAAGGTTGTCAAGTTGTTAAACATGAAAGCTGCAGAAAGTGTTTCTTGGCTTTGAGAAAAATAAAATTTTGTTCTGGATATTTGTGTCAAAAAGTGAACAAACAGATTAAGGCCAAATGTTGATCTAGACAGATTAAAGGGAATTTTTTTTTTTTCGTAATCTGTGATTTTTTTTTTCAGACTGACCTGGTGAAAGGTAATTCGATATTTTTCAGAAAGGAAATTTGTTGGAAGAAATAGATATGTGGCCAATATAACTGTTTAAGTGTTAATATTCACAAGTAGTTTAAGATTAGAGGCTGAAAGTGGGATTGAAATATAAATATTAAATGAGCAGAGAGTCTCTTTTCTCTTTATATTCCCATTTCTGCCAAAAGGAAGATAAATACAAAAGCCCAAAATTAAGATTACTTATACTGAGTTTCCTATGTAATCAACTGTAACACCAGCCACAAACAACATATTTCTTAGGAAACATGTATTCGAGTTTTATCCACCAAAATTACTGCATTGCTAAAACATATTATGAAAAAATATTTCTAAATTATTTTTGCTTTTCCTTGGTTTATTTCAAATATTCATTATAGTGATGATGAACAATTAAAATACATTTTCTTCTAGCATTCTACTTTTACTTTTCTTTGTTCTTTTTAAAATATCTGGACAATGTTTCATACTTATGTCTTGTACTCTGAACAAGTACTGTGAGTATAGCAGTATACCATTGTGTTGATTATTATTACTCACCCCACAACCAAAGAACTGTCAGAAAAAAATATAAATAATAGACAGTGTATTGAAGAAAATGTATCTGGTCAGACACTTTTTAAAATTACCAGTGAAACTTGGTCTGACATATCTATCCTGACAAATTTTTTAGTCATCCATTATTAGGAATAAGTCATCATGAGACTCCTTATATCTATAACTTCTGTGCTTTTAGGTATAAAGTTTTGAAATACTAGCAAATAGAACACATGGAGAAAGTAAAGACACAGAGGATTTGTAAATTCTCCTGCTGTACCATATAGGCAAGCTCTACATGATAAAGAATCTAAGTTATAATTTCTTTGAAATTAAATTTTTAATACTCTAGCATACTCATAATATTATGACAGCTGAAAGGGTTATTAATTATATTTTATGAAAACTGTATATAATTACAGTAAAATAGGATGATAATTATGGTGAAATAAAGCATTCTTCAGATTTAGAGCTTAATAACTAAGGAAAGGACTGGTGAAACTAAACACAATCTTAGAGGCTGATGTCCAACCTAGAGAGAAGCATTATCTTTAGCAGTCTGCAGAATGCAATACTTTGTACTCACCTTGCACTAACAAAATAAATAAATATCCTTTAGGAAGTTGACACTGTATTCTTAGATATATGCAAAATGCAAGGTATTTTGCCTGATGGCCTTGTACTGAAATAGTTCTCCTGTTTCTCACTTACATTTCCCCAGGATACTTTAGTAAATGCTGGAATATAGCATTCTGAAATAAGGACTGTGTGCAAGATTCCCTTTCCTCCAAGAGACATGTTCATCAGTGCTTTAGCCCAGCACTTTCTCCTGGGGTACACAATCCTGAAAAGAGAGTACCAATGGTAAAACTGTTTCACCCACAGTCTACATGAGGAGTATTTTTGGCTTCTTGTGGAGTATGGTAAAATTTTTCTAGTCTCTGTCGCAGCTACTCAACTCTGCTACTGTAATATACAGCAAAGAAAGCTAGACAATGTATAATTTCAATTGTGTTCAAAATTAACTTTGTTTACAAAAAAATACTCAATCAGCTTTATCTTGAAAACTATGGTTTATCAATCCCAGTTTTGGATAGATCTATATAATATTATCAAAATCACCTAACCCAAAGCTAAAACAAAAGCAAGATAAGTGAAGGAAAACGACTAACTTAATCACATACACATAATAAGTCAAAAGATATCCATTTTTCTTTTGATACCTGAAATGACTGACTTTCAAAACTTTCAATGAGTCAGTTTCCCGTTGAATATTTAATTTGCTCCAAATAAAACTAAACCTCTATGAGCAATTAGAGGTTTTCTGGTGAGAAAACCAAGTTACAGATACATTTACTGTGAATTACTAAAATACTGTGAGCGCCATTTCTTACATGGCCCAGTAACTCTGTGGATTGTGAAGGGAAGCCAAATATTGAAAGCAGGAAATGGCTTGCATTTAGTTTGTTGTTGCTTATTGTCTTATGCTTTAAAGGCACAAGATGGTTTAAAGAATAAAGAGAAAATGTAGCATTTCCACCCCAAGAAAAGTTAGGAGAGACTTTGAGGTAATGATAGTTCTTATAAATTAAAAGTGCATCTGAATGAGAAGACAGTCAAAGTGACTGTTCCACACTGTGTATATAAGAACTGCTGAATTTCTAATTTATTTGTGAACCATGTATATAAGAGATAGATTACAGTTTCAAATGAAGGAATTAACCTGGTATTTTAGTAGTTGTCAACAAGGCAAAGCTAAATGTTTGATAAAACTCACATAATCCACATTATCCGAACTATCGTCACAGGGACAATTTTCGGGATGTATTCTACATATTCTGCATCCAGAGAATTAGGGATATATGTTATACTTCAAGAAAAATAATGATTAATTTATAGAACAATCATGCAAAATATCAGTAAGACAAGGATCACCTGAATAACATCAGGCCGTATTAACTATATAATATTTATTCAACACTTCCCCAATAAGAACAACAAATTAAATTCCATATTGATAGAAGAAATCAATGAGAATAAATTCAGAGCACAATAAAGTACAAAATGGACAACTAATTGAATAATTCAACAAACAAAATTTGTTTTGTTGTATTAACAAAATTTATAAAACATTAACAAAACCAATCAACAAATGAGAAAGGAAGAACAAAAATATATCAACACAAGTAATGAAGACTTTATCACTAACAGTGGTACAGTGATAAACACAGCAGTAAGAAAACATTATGAACAATTTTCTATCAATAACTTTAACAGCCTAGATTAAGCATAAATTTCTTGAAAATACAAGTTACAAAAGTTCATAGGACATAGAAGAAAAATCTGAACAACTTTATATTTAGTAAGTGAAATAAATTCATCATTATAAACTTCAAATAAGATACCTCCAGGTCCAGATGATGTCATTAGTATATGCTTTAATCAACTGATGAAGAAATAACATCACTGTTAATCTCATAAAATAGAAAAGGAGAGAACACTTCTAAAGTCAAAACAGAGTATTGAAGAAAATAGTACTAGCCATGAACCAAGATGCAATATATTTAAAACACTTCAGAAAAATGAAATCCAGCATTTTGTAAAAGGAATAATTCATCATAGCTAAGTTTTTCATAGAAATGAAAGATTAGATTTCCAAAATACAGTGATGTAATTCAAGTATTAACAGAATGAAGAAGAAAAAATACAAATTAATTTTAATGAATGAAGAGAAGTACTTGTTAAAGTTTATAATTTTTTGAAATAAAAATTTGTAGAAATTTATTATGATAAGAACTTTCTCTCAGCTTCATAAAGGGTATTTCTAAAAAGCCTAGAGCTAGCACTATAATTTGGATTAAAAATTTGAATACTGTATCTCAATTTGAGAGCAAGAAAAAGATGCGATAAAAGCATAGAGATAACAAGGAAAAAGATAAATTTATTTGAAGTTACTATAAAATTTAGAGGAATCTACAATACAGTAATTCAGAGTTTTGCCCACTGGCACCATTGGAAGGCTTGCCTCTTGCAGGCAGCCAGCACAGGCAGGGAGATGCATCCAGATCCACCCCTGTGCACCTGCAGGCCACTATTGGAGACCCTTGCTTCCTTCAGGCAGCCAGTGCCCACCAGGAGAATCAGACAAACACACCTTGTATGCCTGCCACCATCAGGGGAGTCCTGGTGTAGACATGCAGGCTGAGAGAAGAAGCACCCCTGCCACCACATACCCCTGGCCGTTGGGAAAGCCACAGTGTAACTGCACAGGTCAGGAGAAGCCCACCCCATGCCCTGGTACCTCCCTGGAAACTTGAGTTCAGAGAAACTCAAGTACCTGACCCATTCCCTTACACTATGGAGGGGTAACCAATGTGGGAAGTGCCTGGGACTCCACAGTTGGTTTGTTGGAAGGAACACAGGAAAATGTCAAGACGAAGGAGCAAAAGGCAATCCCAGACCTCCAGCCCACACAGAACAAGTCTAGGAGATACAGTCATGAGAGAAAATGGAAGTCACACCCCTGAAATCTCCAAAAGGATAGCAACTGAAGTAAAGAAACAACTTTATGAGACTGTAAAAGTAATCAGATCAGAAATCATGTCTCAGGTAAAAGAAAAAATCACAAGCATAATGAAAGAATGGCTAAGCATAACTAAAGAAGCCATCGATAAAAAAGACCATAGGAAAATGATGGAAACCTTGAATGAACAATACAGGAATGAATTACTATGCATGAAACAGATTCAAAGAGATATCCAGGAAATTAAAAAGTCAATTGAAAGCTGGCAAAACTGCTCAAAAGAGACTGAAAATAGACTTTCAAAACTTGAAGACAGTATTGTAGCTAGGGATTGCAAAAGAAAAGATTTCTTAAAAATAACAAGGAACCAGGAAATAACAATTCAACAGCTGCAAGACAATGCAAAGGAAAATAATTTAAGAGTGATAAGTATCAGCAGAAAAGCAGGGGTCAACACAAATGAAATAAATAACTACTACAGAAATAATAGCAGAAAACTTCCCAAACATGGGAAAAGATAAGCAAGGCATACCTAGCCAACTCCAACTAGCCATAACCAAAATAAATCTACACCCAGACATATAATAATCAAGATCCCAGGCATTCAGCACAAGAACAGAATATTAAAAGCTGTTAGAGAAAAGAAACAGATCACCTATAAAGGAAAACCAATCAGAATCATGGAAGACTTCTCAACACAAACCACCAAGTCAAGAAGAGTTTGGAGTGAAGCGTTTCAAATCCTGAAAGAAAACAATTTCCAACCCATTTTGATGTACCCTGTAAAAATATCAGAGAGTGCTCAAGGATTTTTCTAGAGGGAGATATAGATAACCATGGTTCTAGGAATAGCAGTAGAGGTGGCTCACCAAACAAGACAGGCAATTGAACAGAGCAGAAACGTGGGGGGGTCAATGATTGGAGGATAGCCTGGCAGAGACGAACCAGTGCATGTTGTCCATAACCATTAATGTAGATGGCCTCAATTCAACAATAAAAAGAAACACAGGGAGAGTGGATCAAGAAACAAGATCCATCAATATACTGTATACAAGAAACACATTTAACTCAAAAGGAAATTCATAGACCGAAAATCAGAGACAAAACAATTGTTCCATGTGACAGGAGACCAGATAAAAGCAAGGATAACTTGCCCATCAACTGCAGAATGGGTAAGAAAGATATGGCATTTTCATACAATAGAAAGCTACCAAACTATCAAAATAGGATAATCTTGAGGCTCTTATAGGTAAATGGATGCAACAGGAGATCATACTCATGAATAAAATGCTTTAGACTCACAGGTGAACACTGAGTTATCTCTGCAGCATAAAAAGAGTGAAGGAGTTAGTGGGATCCAAAAAGTGCAATAGGTATTGTGAAAGTGATAGGGGAGGACATGCCTAAAAAGGGAAAGTGGTAACCACTATTAATTTCCTATTATCTTGTTTTGAATTCTTGTATCATTTGCATAATTTTGTTAGGTTTGATTTTATTCTGTTTTGTTAGATTTTACTATGTCTGATGGTATGGGTAGCTATTTTAAAGATAGTAGAAAGTATTATGGTAACCATTGTTTATTTCCTATTATCTTGTTTTGAAGTCCTATAATGCTTTCATTCTTTTATTTTGATTGGTTTTATTCTTTTTTGTTTTATTTGATTTTATTATGTGTGATGGTATAGACAGTTATTTTGAAGAAAATGAGCGATATTATGGTACCCATTGTTTATTTCCTGTTGTCTTGTTTTGAAGTCCTGTATCATTTGCACTGTTCTGTTCTGATTTGCTTTATTGTGTTTCATTTTGTTTCATTCTTTTTAAAATAAAAAATAATAATTTAGAGTTTAGTAAGAACTCAAGATAGGTTAATATAAAAAAACAACTGTATCTTCACATTTTTTGTCTAATTTAACAAAAAAGTATAAATGAAGTTCAGCAAATATTTTCATTAATGAAAAGAATGTAAAGAATTGAAAAATAAATTTAAGCAAATAAGTGTTCAAACTTCTGTACTAAATTTACAAAATATTTCTGAAATTAAGGAGGATCTGAGTAAATAGAAAAATCATTTTCATGGGTTGAATGACTCCATATGGTTATCATGTTAATTCTTTTCAAACTGATACACGGATTTTGTATGTTTACTGAATCAAAATCTCAGTAAGTTTTTAGAAGTAATTAATAACCTAATTCTAAAATATGTATGAAAATACAAAGGTCATCTAGTACTTAAAGTAAAATTGAAAAAAAACCTAGAGTAGTCTGACTTGTTGTTTTTAAGATTTAATATAAAGCTACAGAAATCAAAAGAAAATGGTTTTGATATAAATGGAAAGAAGCAGTTGAAACATAAAATAAAACATTTTGAGAATAGACCAGTATTTATATCATCATTAATTTTCATTTTAGGGATCAAAGGAAAGTGGTGTAATAAGAAAAGTATTTCCAACAAAGAACACTGAAATCACTGGGGACCTGTATCAATATGATGATAATAATAATCTGGATGCCTATCCTATATTATATAAAAACTTAAATTGAGAAAAAAATAGATTTATATATAAATGAGAAAATTTATGGAGGAAACATTGAATTTTTTTATTTGGATGGATTTGTGAATATTTCTTAGACAAGTCACAGAAATAAAAGGAAAATTCAATTAGAGATCATCAATATTATAATTAGATATCAAGATTAATTTTTTATAGAATAAGCATGCCAAGAAAATAACAATACCACAATCTCTTTAAAATTATTCATAAGGGCCAGGGATATAGCTCAGTGGCACAGCACCTGCATGGCAAGTGCAAGGTCCTGAGTTTGATTCCCAATACCAAAAACAAAAAAACAAACAAAAAAACCCCAAAACTAAAATTATTCACAAAAATAGATGTTTGACAAAGTACATACTGGAAATTAAGTATTTAAAGGTACACAAACACTTCTAACCTCAATAATGAAAATGTAAGTAGTTCAATAATATAAAAAGGTGAGAGCTCCTTCGCAAAATAAGATATACAAATGGCCAATAAACAAAGAAGTAAGTGTCAGCAGCTTGGTATCAGTAGACTTCACAGAGAGAGAGAGACAGAGACACTTGAGGGGTTAAAATTAAAAAGACTCACTGTTGTAGTCAGGGGTTATAAGGAGAACAAGACAATGCAGGACACATATAGTATTTTTATAGTATTATTTTATAATGATCACCCAAAGAGTCAAACACGAAAAGTGAAGGAAATAAGTACACACATTAAAGACCCCAAAGCATCCTGGATCACATGGTAATGTCCTGCATGAGTCCAGCTGAAAACTAGAGGCTATGACAGTGTCTCATGCAAGTCTGTTTCACAGATCTGCGCCAGGAAGGCCCAATAATAGAGGCGAAAGCTAGAAAGTCTGTGTCAGCGGAATGAAGGACCTGTACCAGTAATCTGAGGGTTTTGCAATGTATCCAGGAAGTGATGCACAAAATAAGAACCAGGGCTCCCCAGAAAAGTACCACAGCCATCCTCAGCGACAATGAGGTCTCAAGCTCCTCCAATGGTGAGAACAGCTGAGTTCATATCAGGAAGCCAGTGTGACAAGCCTCTCCTGGAGATTAAACTGTACATTATCTTCCTCTCCGGAACCAGGAAACAATCTCGAACTAAGGACCAGAGCTCCCCCAAAGAGAACTGCAGCCTTTCTCAGTGACAAGGTCCTGAGATCCTCTGACAATGAGAACAGCCAAGTTCACATCAGGAAAGATGCTTAACAAACTCCTCCAGGAGAACCAACAACACTACTTCTTCCTCTCCAGTTCTCCCTTTTATGTTGGCAACAGTCCTCAGGTGGGCCATACACACATAGCGTCACACTGACTCAGTTCAGCTGGTTGTTCCAAGTTGACAACAGTTGTCAATCCACCACCACTTACTGAACCTGGGTTTGGTGGTACATGCCTATAATCCCAGTACTGAGGAGGCTGAGGCAAGAGGATTCCCATGAGTTCAAGACCATCCTGAACAATGTAGGAAAGCACTGTCTTAAAAACAAAAACAAAAAGACTCAAATCAACTGTTGGGAAATAGGTAAAACAAGAATTTTCACATATTTTTGCTGCAACTGCAAAAATATTGCAACTACTTTGGAAAAACTTTTAACAGTTTTAAATGAAACTGTACATTTACCTACTCTATAATTCATCAATCCTAGATATTTACTGAAGAGAAATGAAAGTAAATTTCAAATATTTGTAGACTTGCCACATTTTTAATAGTTATGTACTACAAACTCTTAAATGTCCATTGAGAGGAGAATTAATATAGTACTGTATTTACACAATGATATTTTTAGCAGAAAGTAAAACTGCCCAAACACTCACCAAAAGTGAAATAATTTCAAAAATATTCCACTGAATAAAGGAAACTTCCACACAAATTTACATACTGCATGATCTTTTTATATTTATGAACTTCTAGAACAAGCTTAGTATGTAGTGAAAAATAAGCATAATAATATTTGCCTGGAGATGTGTCTGAGATTGACTTGAAAAGGATAAGTGACAACTTATCTGGGCAATAAGAATTTTCTACATTTTGTTAAGGGTTTTTTTTTTTTTAACAAATGTAGGTCTGTGAATTAATGCACTGAGAATGTTCACTGAAATGCATATGTTCCCTTCTACATACATTTCCATCAAAGGAAAAAGAAACTAAAGAAATACTGAAGTCTAGTTAATAATATGCATCTGGAATCTTAAGGGGTAAGTATCTGTAACTTCCTTTGAAAAAAGCATGTTTGATCAATGGACAAATAGGTCTGAATACATGGGTAAGTGTGTGGTAAATTATGCATTGTGCATCGACAATGTCAAAAAAGAGATGATGGTTATATAGAATGTCTGTAAAGTTCAACAGTGAAATCTCACAATAAAGTAGTAACATATAAAAGTTATTTGACTATTGAACTTTTTATGTGTGGGTGATTTCAGTTTGTTCTCACATCCTATGAATTTCTTTCTTTTTTCAATAGTTCTTAAACTAAGTGGCTTGCATGAGATAGAGTTGAATTAATAAGCATTGGAATCATGGAATCTTCTGTGCAACTGCTAAAGGCATCTTGTACCTAAAAAATTTTTTTATTATTATTAGCAGGAAACACAGCATCAAGTTTCACTTCCAAAAATGTAGTCCGAAGATACTAACTGGACTGCATAACGGAATCTCCCATGGCTTGAGGAATGTTATACCACTTCTTTCACCTAATGGAATAGGTTAGTATGTGAGAAGGAAAGGTTTATTTGCATATGCATTTCAGAATTTTTATTGAAAAAAAAATGAGTGAAATCACGACCTGTTTACGTTTGGCAATTCATTTATTCAGTACCTTTGTAAAGCTAGATATGCTTTTAATAGAGGACCACCTTCTGGCATGAAAATACACCAAGAACCCAAAAGGAAAATTTGCCCTAAAAATCTAGCTTGGTGATCTGCAATTCCATCAGTGGCTTTGGGTCTGTAGATATTTCATTCTCAGGCACAACATGGGGACAACCACAGAAGAGCCACCACACTTAATTACTGGGCAAAATGCTTTGCCTGGGATTATGTGCAAGTATACAAAAGCAAACTAAAACTGCTCTGACCGTAGAACATGGTACACAGCTGCAAATGATGAGAGGAAATGGACCTTTAAGTGTTGATTCTGGGCTTTTTAGGAAGGAAGTCCCACAGTGCAATGAGGTAACAACCAGATTATGAATTCCAGAGAATGGTTTGTGGTTTGTAATTATTTATCTGCTTGATGTCTGCTGTCAGGAAGATTGGCCAATTTTCTTAACTTGACTGGCTCCAGGAAAAGAAGAGATACTGGAATTTGCAGCACTTGTCACTATCTGCTACCCACAGTGTATGACTTAAATCAGTTACCTTGATGGAGGCTTTAGTTTACTCATCTATAAAATGGGAATATTAATGATCATAATTGTTTAACCAAATTGAATTTGAAGACTCTTTGAACTTGAATGCAACACAAATATAAGGAATAATTTTCTGAAATGAAACAGAGCACTTAAAGGATTGTGACATCTGTTATGCATTCAAAATCAACATGTGCTTTTCATATATTCTTTGTACTATGAAATGAATGGAACTCAGTGATTTCTTGTATTTTTTGCTTCTAGAATCATAATATCCTCAATTTTAGTAATGAAAGTGTATTCTTAATGATGTATTAGTATTCCATATGTGAAATCAGAAACTCCTTTAATATATAGATTTTTATTTATTTTTATTTTTTAATATATTTTATATTTCTAAAAATTTCACATACTGTACTGTTATTACAATGCCTTTGAATTTCAGGATAAAACAGTCATTATTGGTTAATGTAAGATCTTGATGAAGTTACAATGGAGATTAAAAACAAATTAAAGATCACATCCCCAAATTAAAGATCTAGAAAACAAATCTGCCTAATTTCTAAAAATAAATTTTTATGACATGACACTGCAGGTGTGCTTTATCTTCTCAATAAATTGGCATACTTTTCTTTTTAGGTTTTAACTTTACAAATTAAGATTATAAAAAAATACATTGCCACTATGTTCCATGGTCTTCTAGCGTGCTCATTATGAAATGGGATTGTCATTGTCAGACATTGTCATTGACAAATTGAAGTATAAAAGATCAGAAGACAGGAGGCTTTACAAAATGATCTCAAACTATTCAGTGCTCTAGGAAAAATATTCTTCCATCATCACAGGACTTTAGCTTAATCTCCTACCTAGAAATCTTGAGGCCGAAAGTTCTATCTAGGAAATTGCATGAAATTTATCTTGCATATTAAAAAAAAAAACCACTCAGTTGAAAGGTGTTTTAGACCCACAGCAAAGTAGCCAAGGATACTCACGAGTTGTGCTCCATATTTCCAACAGCTAATTATTTCTACGCAGCCTGTGAAGAATGAGGGGCCTACTGTCAGTTTTGGGTTTCATCCCCATTCTCCTCAAGTCCTAACAGATTTAACCACGTACCGTTTCTGATTTGTTGCAGGAAAATATAGCCTCATTTCTAAAAGGAAGAATAATGTAATTTTATAGTGCATCTAACAATTATGAATCAATACAGTATTATCCATCTAGACAGTCCCTGAACCATGTAGGTTATCTGTTTTATCAAATAAGTATTTGTTTTCAAGTTTATTTTCTAACACTGAGAACTTGAGTGAGGCAAAATGAGTCCAAATGTCCCCACTTTGAGTAAAGAAATAGAAAAAGATAAAAGAGACTTTTCCTATCCTTTTAACATGTTTTGCTTCTCTATCAAGAGTCCCTCCTGAGGTTTCAGAAGCTCTGTATCGTCTGGTGTTTGTAAACAAATGGGAACTAAATGTCAGCTCTATGCCACATTGTATTAAGTGAAACCAAAGTCGGTTTAATTTTTTTTCCAATTGAGTTCACTCCTTGTGACCCTTTGTCTTTCAGCTTTAACAGGGAAAACAGAGTTCATTTGGATCAGAAAAACTTCAGAGAAACTTGAGAATATTACAAAAATAATAGAAACCTTAACCATGAAGCCAATAGACTGTGTCAGACTGATCTAAACCGGTAGATGTGTAACATCTTACATGGTACACACCAACTAAATTAAAAATCTATGCATAGTACATCTTCAAAGCAGAGAGAGTTGATTCATATGAAATAGTCATAGATGGCTTTCTTGGACCTTGTTTAAAAAAAAGTCCCAAATAACACTTCAATGAAAGTCCAAAAATGATTAACAGTAAACTACTATCAAAATTAAATGGGAAGGATATAAAATATGTTACATGTGACTGAAATGTACCCTTCGATTGTGTTATCCACTCAAGACCTAGTTATATGACACTTAGTGGCAAGGCCTACCGTTTTCATTTGAAGATTGAGAGATATTTAGTAGATATAACCTGCTGTCTCTTGTCATGGGGATAGAATGCTATGTATGTAGCATATTTATTCTCCGTGATAGAAATAATGAACTTAAAACGGGTTTCAAAAAGTCATTCATTTGTACATAAATGAAATTAAAAAAGTAATCAAGAGTAAGAAAATCCTAAACTATAGTATATATTTTTAATGTTCAAGTCAGTTTTATTTACTCATTTATTATGTTTAGTATATGTTTGTGATACATAATGACTACTTCCATTGTGGATATTTGTGGGGTTTTTTGCTTTTGTTTTTGTTTTTGTTTTGAGACAGGGTCTCACTATGTAGTGCAGGCTGGACTTGAACTTATTTATGTAGCCCAGGCTGGCCTCAAACTCATGGTGATCCTTCTGCCTCAGCTTCTCAACTGCTGGGATTACAAGTGTACACCTCTACACGCATCTCATTGTGGGTATTTGGTACACATACATGCCACATCTAAATTCTTTTTATACTCTCATCTACTCCCATTCCTCCTCCATCCATCTCTTGATTCCCTTCTCATTTGCAAAACTCCTGTTTCTACCACTGTCTTTTAGTTTGCTCTTCAATTTATTTATGCTTTATATACTTTGGCTTTCTCATATGAGACAAATCATACATTTTAAGCTTATTTAAGTGTCTAAAGCTTATTTAAGTGTTTTTCACTTAATATTATTGCTTCAAGATGCATCTATTTTCCTAAAAATGACTTCAATTTAGCCTTTTGTATAGCTGAGTAGTATTCCATTGTGTATAAGTACTTTTTTAATTCATTCAGTTGTTGATGGATATATAAGCCACCTCCAACATACACTTATTATGAATTATGCTGGTGTAAACATGGGTATGCAAGTGTCACTGTAGGATGACTTTCAGAAAGATATCTAAAAGTGAAATAGCTGAGTTGAATGGAATTTGTTTTCTTATATTTTTTGAGACTCTCCATACTGATTTTCATGATGATTTTACTAGTTCACATTCCTACTAACAATGTTGAAGGGCTGCTTTTCCCCACAATCTCACCAGTATTTGTTATTATTTGATTTATTGGTGATACCATTCTTTCCGGGGTAGGATGCAATCGCAAGGTTGTTTTAATTTGGATTTCTCTACTGGCCAGTGATGTTGCACATTTTTCCACAGATTTATTAGCCATTTGTGCTTTTCCAAAAATGTGTATTTTCACTTCATTTGTCCATTTTTTGAATGGATTTTTTTAGGTTTTTAAATATATATTTTAGATATTCCTTATCTGAAGAGTAGATGGTATTTTTTTCCCCATTCTTCAGGTTTTACCTTCACTCTGTTATTTCTTTTGTTCTGAAGAAGCTTTTTAATGACATAATTCTATTTATTGACTCTTGATGTTATTTCTTGTAGAATTGGAGTCATGTGTAGAGAGTTCTTGCCTATTCTTAATGACATCAAGAATTTTACCAGTTTTATCTTTCAGCAGTTTAAGCGTTTTGTTTTAATACTTCTATCTTTGATCCATTTTAATTTTAGTTTTTAAAATGTTTTTAACAAATTCTCGTAATTATTATAACCAAACCCTAACAATCTAATACTAATGAGGATTTCTAATTTCTCATTTTTCACTTAACTGGTTCAAATTCTAAGAAAAAGTATCACAAACAAAAATATTCTCTAATTATTTTGCCTCTGAATTATAGGCATACTCATGGCCTCACACAATATTATTCTGTCTTAAATATCTGGAATCTACTGTCATCCTGTTCTAAAGAATTTAACTTTGCTACCATGTACTAGTTTGTGTCTTTATAAATTTTCATGAGTAAAGTTATCAGTATTTTATACTTGAGGGTAAAAAGGTTCAGAATGATTAAATAATTGGTTAAAATTGTCATCGTTAACAGGTTTCAGTGTTACAGCTAAACCCAACTTCATTTTCTCCATGTCCACTAAGCTAATTTTCTCAACTTTGCCAAACATCTCTTATCAATTCATTTGCAATTTTAAGCAAATACTTGCGAGGCAATAAAATTTTTGAAATAGCTTCTCTTTTGATATGACTTGACTCTAATGTCCTATTATTCGTGAGTTCACTGAAAGATAAATGGTAAACATCTTAGAGCTCTTAATGTCTCCTCTAAACTTTTCATTGCTTCTTCTTACTGAACAAAAGTATCTTAATAGTAAACATTTGTAAGCAATAATAACATTAATGAAAAAATCCTACAGAGCTAAGAGTTTAGAAAAAAAAAAAAAACAACCAAACCAGGTCTTAGTGTGTAGATCAGCAACAGTACTTGCCTAACATACATCAAAGCCTGAGTTCAATTCCCAGCACCACATATACACACAGATATTTTTTAGTTAAAAAAACACATTATGAAAGTAAGTACTACTACAGATCAATCAAAATAAGTGTGAAAACTCATTAAACACTTAATGTCTAAAATACAGAATACCACTTATTGAAAACATTAGAACTAAGTAGAAAAAACTAGCTATGTGCACAGTGGAGATATAAACAAAGTTTGAGGAAAGTTCAAAATTTTAGAAAACTGAAAGATAAAGCTGGTAAAGAATAACTGAAAAGAATTAGTATTATGTAAATTATTGCATTGGCTAGTTGTCAAATACTTCTGATATTTTCTGCAGAGAAACTGAAAATCTGAAAGGAAGCCTGAATCTGAACAACTAACAACCACGCATAGACTGAGCTACCTACAGCTGATCTCCAAGACTGTCACAAGCTGGCCTGTTAGTAGCAAAGGTGTATTCTGGGGACAGGAG
This sequence comes from Cuniculus paca, assembly GCA_004365215.1. Classification (NCBI taxonomy): domain Eukaryota; kingdom Metazoa; phylum Chordata; class Mammalia; order Rodentia; family Cuniculidae; genus Cuniculus; species Cuniculus paca. Next base: position 18,933 of record RJWT010014081.1, read on the forward strand.
GCAGTCTGACACAGGGTGAATCTAGAAGTCAAGTCACAAAGTGGCAGTTGTTCAATGAAATAAGTGAGGTATTTCTTTTGACTAATTCCTGAAATTGCAGAAAGACAATCATTTGTCTATTTATCCCAGAAAACTATAGCAATAGCCCAACCATTGGTGTTCATGAGGAGACATCTAACATAAAAACTTTCTTTGGGTCAGAAGTTGGGTGTTGATCAAGTGACATAAAATTATAGTTAGATAAAGAAATGAATTGTGGTGCTCTGTTGAGTAGTAGGGTGAATAATATTCATTTCCAAATAAGTACAAGAGAGAGGATTGTTGAACTCCTGCCTACAAAGAAATGACAAATGTTGAAGGTGAACGATATGCCAATTGTCTTCATTTGATCATTACACATTGTATATATGTTAGTGAAACATTAAACCATTCCCCAAAATAAAACTAATCATTATGTGTCAACTAAAAAGTGAAAGAAAAAATTTCTTTAAATAATAAAGTAATACAGTGTGAGTATCTTTATAAAAAGAGAAGGAAGAGCAGAAAACAGTTAGACTGGATCTGCAGATTTTGAGCAGTTTGTCTTCCCCAAAGGACAGCACTGTCCTTTTCATACTTCCAAGAGTACAAGATGAATCAAGTACTGTTTTGTGGAACAAAAGCAAACTACTTTGAAATCAACAAGTGAAAATCAGGGTTTTCAAAATTACTGTGTTTGGGGCCATATTTAATCCTGCTGGCTCAGGGAGTAGTCTCAACCGCAGGCACCAAAGAGCTGGGTGATAAATGAGCAGGATTTAGACACACAGAGCAAACATTTTTCTCAATCCCTAGATTAAATGAAAAAGTGTTTGATATCTTCTCATTTAGTGAGAAGAAATTGAGAGCAAATACTAGCTGTGTATATATGATATTCAAATATTATTAGTTCTTTTAAGGTATTATCATACATTTCATTAAAATTGTGAAATATCTGTTCAAGTGGTAAATTTTTATTTCATTTTATAAGTAGTCTCTCTCACAATAAAATTTTGGTTATGTGTTATAATTTCTTAATAAATAAAGTCTTTGCAATTGTTATTTATGGGACAATTATCTCCTTGATTTAATCTAATTATTGTATGTTGGCAACTTTATAATAATATATTTGGCACACTTCTACAGAAGGATGTCTAAAGATCACATGTTTACGTTTAATCATCACATCTGTTAGAGGTATAGATGGTACTAAAATTGTCAGCATCAGCATACTTCTATGACAAATATTTTAAGACAGCCTTACTTTAATATATGTGCTAGTGTGTAATCCACTTTGATTGCTTCTTAGGTGCCTTATTTAGGTTCTATTTCTTTTCCCTGAAAAGCAAGAGTGTTGTAACTTTATTTTTAGAAACATTATGAAAGGCATTTTGCTACAAATTTTTCAGTAGAGTAAAATGAAAATAAATAACTAAACTCATAGCTAGAAACATATCAGGGCACTGGAAGAGAAATGAGAAAGAAGGTGAGATAGATGATAAGAGAGAGAGCAATCTGTGATTTCTAAAAGCTAGAAAGACTTTTCAACCCTGATGATGAGACTAAAAGTATTTGGACAAATGACTGCTCTTTTACCATTTATCAAATCTCTGCAAAATTTTATTTCCACTCTTTCACACATAAAGTTGTCAATTTCTAAAATTTTTAGTTGATATTCCTAAGGTTCCTTGACTACCCATCTCCCAAGAGCCTGCAATTATAGTTGCATTGGACTAAGAATGTTATCCTAGGGAGTTAGCTGTCCAAGTGAGATACACAAGCTTGTTTGGATTGTACTGTAATGTTGGAGACCAGGCTGTACAGGGAGAAGTTGCTGGACACAGGGACCTCTTCTGTGTTGAAAAAGAGCCTATGCACTGAGCTCTTGTGTCAAGACAAGGACATGGGCTGATGACATCCCCTGTTCCTGAGCAATAAATTTGCCAACCTTACAGATCAAACAGTGCTTTTAATTGGCAAAATTTACTGCTCTTGTTTGCAAAACTTCTTACCTTCACAGTACCAGGGGTTAATTCCCATAATAAAAAATGAGCTAGTGATTCTACTTCTATGAAGAACCCTGTCTTGGTTACTTTTCTCTCATTGTTGAGACAAAATACCTCACACCCAAAATGCAAGGAGGAAAGGTTTATTTATCTTACAATTTTTGGAGGTTTTAGTCCATACTCAGCTGGCTCCAAGGCAGGGTAGCATGACTGAGGGGCAGCCATTCATGGCAACCTGCAAGCAATGAGTGAACAGGGTAAAAAAGGGAAAAACATGACTTCTTTCCTCCATTATTTTGTATGTCAGTTCTGCCCCAGGGCAGGTGCAGCACTCACAATGTCAATCCCAATGCTAGACAATGAGCCAATGACAAA
>RJWT010014082.1:0-21319 GCA_004365215.1 Cuniculus paca
CTTTTCTAGAAATATGATTAATTCAGATTCATTAATTTTATTCATTTATTAATTTTAACATGCAAAATATTTTATTGGTATATATTTGCAATACATAATAGTGACATTCATATCTCCTGTGTTGATTATTTTTGTCTAATCACTTTTCGGATGCCTTACTTTACGTGAATTTCATTTTGAAGAAAGTTTTTCAGTATATGAATATCCTTGATAACAGAAAATCAAGAGCTCTTTCTCTGAGGTCTCCTGGAATGCATACACCATTACACTTGAAATGTTTATAAAATGCTGAGTTCAATTCCTGATAGCCCTGCCCCCTCCCCCCAAAAATGCAGTGTAGCATAATCTCAATAATACATGGTATCATTTCCTTACAGGGGATGCCACTGTACAGAATTGAGTAAAATAACAGTCATTGTTGTCATGGTACAGCCTCTATAATGTTTACAACTGGTGGTAGGAATTAAAGCTGCTTTGCCATTATTAATGCTTTTCTTTGATATTTCTTACAAAATCGAGGTGTATGACACCAAGGTGAAAGTATTTGTTGGATTCACTTTTGTCCCTAACTGCAGTGTAAGTACAAAGGGCACATGCTTTTCGTGCAAGTCGATGATAATTTTGTACAGTAAGCAGTAATTTCCTTCTATGCATCTATATAAATACATTGGAGAATGTAAGTTCTTTTGAAGAAATATTACAAGTTTTGAAAAGAGTGTAATTTAAACAAAACTCAGATTGGCCTCAGGCAGCAACCTTGTCTTGACACATCCTGCTGCTCATCTCAGACCAAGGCTAAGCAGCTATATTAAAGTGGAGGCACATTAAAAAAACAAAAATCAAAACCCGGGCCTTTGGAGTAAGTTCTGGATGTGTGGCCTGGAGCAGAAAGAGTTTGGGGAAAATTCCTGCTAAATGATGCATCCTTTTCAGCATCTCTGACATTTGGTGTGACATTCCCAAGCAATTTTCCTCTTGCTGTGCTACCATGTACATCTCCTGATGTCCCTTTGGGTAGCCAGCACATGCAGCCCATTATGCTGAATTCTCTATCACACGACCATGTGCTTTCTGTCCTTTTCTTCCTCCTTCTGCTCCTTTTCTCAACTTCAAAGGATGCACATATCTTTGAAATTGTGGAAAGTTGCTTTTCCAAGAGTAACTTTGAGTACTGAAAAAAATAAAAAGCTTGGTATTCAACACACAAAGAAAAAGCTCTATGTCTGGCAACCCATCTGCTTTGGTGCAAAAAGGAGCTCCACGAACCATCATGTTTGCTTGCATTTGCTTTCAGATTATGCTCAAAGACTGTCAATAACTCGGAATATGCCTCATCTACAACTGTGGAATTTATCAAATTCATGAGAGACTGCCTTGAATTACTGCTTTTCAAGAGGTTTTTGTCAAGAAATGGAAGTAGAATATCATATTTTTTCTACACAAGTTCTTTTGCTTTTCAGAGAATAAGTTCTTAAGTGCTTGTTTGAACTTCATACATAAACTTTGCTGTGGAAGAAAAAGATAGGTGCTCATTTTGGGGACAATTTACCTGGGAAGATATAATTCCTGGCATGGCTTGCCTGTGAATTTCCTGATATCTGGGCAGCATGGGCATATGGGCAGAAGTCATGCTGTTGCCATAATGGGAGTGAGGCACCTCCCTCCTTGAATGTCCTTCTGCAGACAGAAGCCCAGGAAGAAAGTATTTTCCTTCCTTGCTGTAAAGAAATTCAACATTCCCACTTCCAAGAAGATGGAGCAGACAAAGCCAGCCCTATTCTGGGTGTAATTAAAAACCCTGGATGACATGTGTATCACAGACACAAGATGACTGACCGCAAGGAGAAAATAGAACCTCAGAACCTAAAGAAAAGCATGGCATTGAGTTCTAACATTTCCTTTTTTCTTCATATGTGTCAGACTTGGAACTGAAGACCCAGCAACCCTGAAGTGCCAGTAGGAACAGAAAATAAGACACATGGAAGCTGGTTCCCTCCAGTCACAGATCAAGGACAGGGCAGCCTTGCCAGACACAGAGCATCCCATTCTGCCCATGATGCAAGGTCACCTAGGAGTTCAAATAACCACATGCACCTGGCTGCTATGAGAAGCCCAAACATCCACCATGGTGGTGTCACAATGACCTGAGGAGGGAGCCATGTCTTTCATCTTTGCCAGATTATAACACAACACTTGCCCCAACAGCATGTTGTTGATGACACCATGCTAGACTTCCAGACAGCCAGCAGGAGGTGTCCTTCCTTTCATGGGGTATCAGAGGAGGTCTGGTAAAAAATCAGAACCTCCTCTACCACTCACTGGTGACAAGGTCATGTCACTGTACTCTCAGTGGTTGTCACATAGGGAGTAGCAAGAAGGGACACCTGTCCCTCTCAGTCCTGGGGGTATCAATGATAGCTGTGGTAAACCAGAACTCAAACTGTATTAAAGAACCCCTGTGTGGATGGATGGAGCCCCCATGGAAAAATGGACTCGAAGCCAACCTTAGCAGTAATAAGGAGGTACTTCCTACTTTCTCTGGGGAGAAATGTTTGTGGAAACTGGCTGACACAAGATTTAAACCATCATCAGAATCTTATCACACCCCAAATGGCCAGGCTATAACAGAAAATCACTCATCACAAGAACCAAAAGTATTTAAATGAATTTAGATACAAACAGTTGATGCCAGCATTGAAATGACAGTAATGTGAGAATTGTCTGACAAAGACTGTAAATCAGTCATCAAAATATGCTTCCATGAGCAATTATGAACACACCTGAGACAAATGAAAAAATAGAAAGGCCTAGCTCAGAGAAAGATTTATAGAATAAACAAGAGGAAACTTTAGGGCTGAAAAAATACAACAAAATAAAACGCTACCCAGCACAAAGGAGGGGGCAGAGGAAAGAATCATATTATACTGAATTTAGAAGATTATGTGTGACATGAGTATAGAAATAAAGAATTACCCAATCTAAAAATCAGAAAACAGACACTCCCCTCCAAAAATATACAGACCTGTATAACAATAATTTAAAAAATCAAACAAAAGTGTATTATACCTAACTGCCTCCTTGCATTCCATATTCTCTTTCTTTCCAGGTGCTGGTGTTCCTTCTTTCATTGTTTACTGTCAACCATCCTCAAAGGGGAGAAGGGGAAAAAGGGGGCTGAAAAAGTTGTTGACATTTTTTGTACAACAGAAAACTTCCCAAATTTGGAAAAAAAAAAAAAACTTAACAAGAGCTTGAAGAATTTGAGCAAATACCAGATAAGAAAAACTTGGGGGAAGGGCTCATAGTAAGTCACATTATAGTCAAACTGATAAAATTAAAGAAAAAGAAGATATTTTAAAAATAGAAATGGTGAAAACAATGGAAAGAGTAGATTTTCCATCAAAACAGCAGAGGCCATAAGGAAAACACATTTTCCATTTTAATGCTGAAAATACATTAAAAAGAAAGAACCATAAACTCAGAGTCCGTAACCCACCAAAAGTATCCTTAGCCATGCAAAGGAAACTAGGGTATTCACAGAAAGTTGAAAATGAAGATAATTTGGTTCCCATTGACCTACCTCAAAAGAATGAGTAAAGGAGATTCTCCAAGAAGACAGTAAACAATGAAAGAAGGAACACCAGCACCTGGAAAGAAAGAGAATATGGAGTGTAAGGAGGCAGTTAGGTACAATAGACTATTGGCAGCTTTCCAATCAAAACAAAATAAAATGTGTATGGGACAGTCTAGAATTGCACTCTTGGGCATTTATCTCAAGGAAACTGAAAGTTAAGTTTTTGTGTAAACCCATATCCAAATGCTTGTTGCAACTGTATTTGTCATGGCTCCAAATTAGAAGCAACCAGGTATCTTTTGATGGGGGAATAGTTAAATAATCTGTTAGGAATCCTACTGAGCAGTAAAAGGGAATGAACTACATATTGATACACACAACAGACTGGATTCATCACCACAGAATTATAAGTAATGAAAGCAGAAAAAAAAAAGAAAAAAGAAAAGAAAAGAAAAGAAAAGAGAAAAGAAAAGGAAAAGAAAAGAAAAGAAAAGAAAAGAAAAGAAAAGAAAAGAAAAGAAAAGGAGAAGCCAATTCCAAAACATTGCATGTGGTATGATTTTGTTTATATGATGCACTCAAAATCACAAAATTATGGATTAATCAGCCAGGGACCAGGATCCAAAGAAAAGGTAAGGGTGAGTCCTGTGTCTTGCTATAACAAGGTGACCTCAGCTATACCCTTATGGAGAAGGGTATGTTCTGTGTCTTAACTGAACACTATCAATACCCTGCCACTGCATTACAGTTTTGTAAAATGTTACCCTTGGGAGAAATGGTAATGTACATTCAAAATCATTTGTATTATTTCTTAAGATTGTATGTGAATTTAGAGCTATTTGAAAATTAAAAGTCTAATTAAAAGTTTGAAAGAAATCTCCTGCGAGGAGCAATTTACTCAGGTGAGATAGCACCAAAGCAAGTATTTCTAAGATAAGGGTTCCTGCCTGGAGTCTGTGATGGTGCTCTTATCAGTGATGTTTACCCCCACCCCACAGAAGAACAAACAGAACAATTTGACTCATTCTGAATTCAGAAAACAAACTCTTGTCTGGAAAATCAAATTCTGTAAACTGCAAGTCAATTACAAACAGAAATTTTGGCAAATCAGCATTTTCCGCTGTAACTGCTGTCAAAATAAGTCAACATCAATTGGATTTCAAAGGTGATGACTTGGTTGCCAAGCACAGGGCCCCTTTTACTTTTGACCTCATCTTTAAGTCCAACTTTTAACAACTTTCTTGTATGGTTTTTCTTTAGTACATTCTTAAAATCCTCTGTTTTTCTTGTCCCAACTAAGGTTTGTATCAATTATTCTACATGCACTGGGAATGAATTGTTCTATAAGAAAATGAAAGCTAAAAGATATTTCCTACTAAATATAGTCATTTTTCTTTATTTAAGATATCCATTTCTAATACAATAAAGCACAACTCTATGCAAATTACTTTCTGCGTGACTAGATAGATTACAGCTTTTTTTTTTCAGAATCTTAGAGGTCTACAATTTTAAAAAGTGACAAGCCACTTTGAAGAGCATATTTTATATAATCTAAATGTTATTTACTTAATAAAAAAAAAGGATTACAAAGAAAACAAAGAAGTAATGCACTAGGTTTGTTTCAAAGGAATTCATGCCCAGTGGCCCTTGGCCCAGAGCTCTCTCATTTGTCTTATTTGTTAAATAACCACGTTCCCTACACTCCCATCTCCTGGGTAGCGACATTAGCCTCTATAGTATTTGAAAATGATTCATCTACAGCATCCCCAAAAGGAAAAGCTCTAACCCAAGGCAATAATTTCTCTTTCAAATTTGAGAGAGTGAGATGAAGACCTTGGTTTTAACTGTACAATGATGTGAATGAATTATTGCCAAGGTCTCCAAGCGCTAATGCTCCATGATCATCTGTTTGCACACACAGAAGCAAATGTCCTCTTGCTCATTAAGCAATACTGAATCTTGGCTCTGACCGTGAAGTGGGTAACTGTGCCCTGGATTAGGAGTGAACCAGTCAACACTGGATCCCATTTTCTAAAGGCCTGGATCTTAAGGCATGAGAAGATGGGCTTGGCATGGAAAAATGGAAGCCATGTGTCGGCAATGCTATCTATCCCACCACCTGGTGAGAATGGCTTGTGTTTTCAGGCACACAAGGGTCAGACTCACTACTTACCAGGTCTCCTTCCAGGAAACCCTCAAAGACTGCACAATTCTGCTGCATTCACATGGGAATCTTTTTCTCTCAGGGGCTGTGCCCAGCCTGGACCATCCTACATCCCAACCCTTTCTCAGCTCACATTGTTGTTGCAACAAAGATCATCTTTTAAGGCAAATACCATCTCTGGATTCAGAGGGTCTCCAGATGAGGACCTCCAGCAATGGGGGTCTGCCCCCATAGAGGAAGATTTGGGTTGTTTTCTGAAGGAAAGAGGGAAGGGGGGCAGCATAGCTGGAGGCTACTGTCCAGATCTCAGGTGTTCAACCCAGCACAACTGTGGCCAGTTGAGACTTGACCATTGGGCCTGGGGATAGTTATCCACCCCTGGCAGCTGGATGTTCAGGGATGAAAAATGTGGTGGATACTGTGAAGCCCTCTGAGCCTGCTTATTGGTCAAACAGGCCACAATATCCCACCACCCAAGTTTGTGGGGGTCAAACAGGGCCACAATATCCCACCACCCAAGTTTGTGGGGGTCAATCACAATTGTAGAAATCCTGAAGTCTGTGCCTGGACCCCAGCACCTTCAGCCTCATTGTGGACTCCTCCTTCCTGCTAAAACATAGGAAGAGAGTGGAGGTACTTCTGGAGGAGTTCAGAGGCATGGGAAGATCCATAGAAGTCAATTTTCATCTTGCATTCTTCTCTTCCCTGTGTCCACCCGTTCCACAGGGGTCCAGCTGACTTCATGATAAGAGGTGACACATTCAGAAGCTAGCACTGAGCACCCTCTCCTGAGAGGAGCCTTTTTCAAGGTTTCACTGAAGAATGCCCAACCCCAAGACCCACTACCTTGTACAGGGCAAGACAGGGCTTCAGGGTGGAGTCCAGTCTCTCATGAGGCAGCATGTGCTGCCTGCTCCATTAGATGAGCAGTCTGTATTGGCACAGAGTGATCTCGCTTTGTCCCCCTGGAATCACAAGGCTAACTACTGGTATTCTAGCTGCAACATCTCCAAGTTGCAGAGCACTTGCCCTATATTATTCTTTGTGGTGCCTTTGGACATTTTACAGAGGCAGAAAGTGAGACTTCAGGCTGCTGGCCCCAGCCATGCAGCTGCTCAGCCCTGGATCAGGATCTGTCTCTATGGCCTCCTTTATTCCTGACCTCTACTCAGGCTGCTTTCCCTCCCAGTTGCTGCTAATAGTCCTGCCTGGATGATTTGCTCAGGGAAGCCAGGGATGCCCTCTACTCATAAGGTGCCCAGACGCTCTGGGCTCTTCAGAAAGCATAGCCCCATTCAGTCCAGCAGAGGGAGAGAGTAAAAGTCTTGGTGGGGACATCAAGGCCATTCCCTTTCTTCAAAACTGTCCCTCAAGAGGCTCAGAACCATGTTACCCTGATAGCAGATCTATTTAATTTCTAAGAAAAAGAAACCAAAATTGTGATTCCACCATAAGTATAATACAGATTGAATAACAATAAACCAAGAAAGGAAAAAAAAGACTAAAATATTGAGATCTGTAAATGTGTAATGATATATAATGGGCTGCTTCTTTAATCAATAGGGAGCAGAAAAGAAACATTTGACTTTGCAGAAGCTGACGAAAGCTGCTTCTCTGTTGGACCTGCTTCACCTCGGCATGTGAAATCAGCTTGCAGAGCCCACTTCAGCTCCTTATTTTCAATGACTATCACTGGTTTCCCCAGTCATTACTATTATTTTGAGAAAGTGACACATACTCATGCAAAAGTGTAAAGAAAGAAAATTTTTTAAAGACTGTAATGCTGTTACCCAGGGGTAAGCACTCTTAAGTTCATCTGCATTTTCTTCCAGTCTATGCACATATATTTACATAATTGAGATTATACTGCATGTGCAATTTTATAGCCTGACTTTTTTTCACTTAATATAGTGTTATAAAAATTTCTACAAGTCGTTGACAATTTTAGAGAAGCATTTTAATGGCTATGTAATCATCTATTATATGACATAGCACAATCTAATTATTCCCCTATTGTTGGACATACAATTTCTGTATTTTTCACTATTACAGACAATATTGTCATGAGTATCATTACAAGAAGTCTTTGATGGTTGATATGACTATTTTCTTCAAATAGACAGTAAGAAAAAGAATATTTGAATCAAATTATGGAAATCAAGGAGGTAGGAGTCAATTAATAGTCCATCAGTAGCTGGAACATGCTTGCTTCATTTTTCCCTAATGGGCAATGGTTATTATCATTATTTAAAATTTTTCTAATTTAATAAGCACCAAGTATCTTACTTTATGATAAATTCTCCCCTTAATTATCAGCAAATTTGAAAAATTTAATGTTAATTTGTCAATGTGTCTGTAAATAATATATTCATTTTCTTCCTTTTCTGTTAAAGAAAACAAAGTAGTTTTAATTTGTTTTTTTCACTTGAATTTTTCTTTTCTGAAATTAAGCTCTATTTATGTCTTTCCTTGGCACATATGTGTAAGTCCTATTTCCTAACCCCAAGCTCTAGAGTCACAAATCATTTAAAATGCTTTTAAGATAATATGTCAAATACCCAGTTAGTCATTTCCAGAAGACAACAAACTTCCTCTGATTTATTTTATTGTTCATATACATCAAGAAAGCAACAATCAAACAAAACACTCATATATCAGGTAACAATGTCATAAATGTCCTTTCATTTTTTTCATTTTTCTCCATTCTGTGCTTTTGTAGTTATTTACATAAGGCATTCTTTTGATGTAATAACCCAAAAGGGGGAGTCCACAAGAGCACCTCCCCAAAATAACAAAATATTTTTAGGTTACATTGACTACTGCATCCCTTCCTAATTGATTTGTAGTTATCTGATTAAGCCTCTGGATGCAGTTGGGTTATTTCTAGACTCTTTTCTGCTTCACTGATCTCTCTATTCTTTCAATAGTAATACACTATTCCAGCTATTATAGGATTATAACATTTTAAGACGTGTTTCATAGCTGTCTCAGCTGTTCCAATGCATTCATTATTCAAATATATAGTATTCTCCAAATATCCAAGCAGAAGTGTTCGTCTCGTAGCCCCCTAGGAATGAAATGAGCAGCTTCTTCCCTTCCACTGAGATTGCTTTTTTCAACAGATTTGCAACCATGTGAGAGTGAAATACTGGTAACAAATGAACATTCAAAGTTATCTAGTCCACCTCAGGTTATACCCAATACAGATCTGCAACCATGTAGGACTGGAATATTGGTAACAAATGAACATTCGAGGTCATCTAGTCCATCTGAGGCTACATCCAACACAAAAACTGTAACTGTTGCTGACCATTCAACTGTCCCTGTTTGCTGAGTGAACCCCATCCACTCTGTCTAAGCAGTTATCATGTTGACAGAGGACTTTTCTATTCCAGGCTCCCCCATGTGCCTTGATTTTCAGAGCTACAAGGAGTGAGTGAGTACCACCTCCATGGGGACATGTCTCAGAGTCTATAGAAAAACCACAGTTTGCAGAATAACTCCCATCTATGGTAGATGCAACAACCACGCATGCTGGACAGATCCTTTTCTTGTTGTACACCTTAGGAAATGGCCCAAAGGACCAGAATTGTGATTACAGCATCTCTCTTAACCCAGATAGAGGATCTAGATAAACAATTCGACTGGGAAAATGTATTCCCATTATCAGAAAATAACTAGAGTATATTTAATGTTCACTAAAAAATAAGATTGACAGGTAGAGGAAACAGCATTGATTTGAGAAATTAAAAATTGCAATTTGGGAGCACAGAATCAAGACAGCCTCAGATGTCCCATAAGGCAAATGGAAGTAAGGGCTTTTTAAAAGGATTTTTGAAGGTTATTCACTTGTTAGTCATAAATCTTGAATTGCAAACACATTATGATTAGTTAATCAATTAGAATATTCCAGCAAAGAGATGCGGAAAGCAAGGTTGATGGTTAATCTTGGGTGTCATCTTATCTGGACCAATAGATGCCTAAAAAATTAGTAAAGTGCACTCCTAAGTGTGTCTGTGAAGGTGTTTCCAAAAATGATTGGCTGGTAGATCGGTGAATTGAGTGGGGAAAATCTTCCCTGAACATGGGTGACACCATCCTATCAGTTGGAGGCCCAAATGGAATAAAAAGTAGATGAAGAGGAAATCACTCAAATGAGCTAACTTGACTCTTCTTGATCAGAAATGGGAATCAGATTGTAGAATCTTTGGCCTTTAACCATCTCACCAGTGACTCTCCAGGGAGCTTCTTTCCTTCAGTCTTAGACTAGGGCTGCAACATCGGTCTCTCTTGTGGGGTTTCCAGTTGCTCAAACTGAGCAGCTATTGCTTTTTCTAGTTCTCAAACTTCCAGGCAGTTATAGTGGAACTACCCAGCCTCTGTGAGCCAATCAAATAAATTGCAAACAACTCATCATTTTTTCTTTCCCTCACATATATCCTGTGAGAACCCTAATACACCCAGTTGTTCAGCCACATCTACTGAGACACATGTGTTTTGACCTTTAGCAAGTCTGAGTGCATTTCTTTTCCAAGCTCCCTACTCCACTTTAGAAATCCTTAGCCTTAATCACTTCGTTTGCTTTCATGATAGGCAGGCAAAGAAATAACCCCTAAGAAACCTTCAAGTTGTTTTTCATCCAGAAACTTGGGACACTCTTTTATGAAATACACATGGGTCTATGTACTATCTTCCAGCAGTCCTCACATGATAAAAATCAATGTCTGGTGAAACTACAGAAAAATATTTATTTTTAAAAAATAGTAATAAAGATACTATATTCTGCATATATTTAGTTTAGGTCACAAAAAGAGAATTCGGGGTTGACCAGTGATAATTCAATGCAACAAGTATTGATGAGAATTTTAAATGCAAATGATCATAAGAAAACACAGAAATAAATAAGACCAATTCTCCTCAGATGTAAACAAAACTAAAATGAGGCTTGCGTTCCACAAGGCAGGGACCACAGCTCCTTTAGTTTATCATCCCCAGTTCCTGCACACAATAGACACCTAGTAAAGGTACCTGATTTGTAAGCAGAGCTCTGTGTGTGACTCAGATCCTTGCTGTTTACAAATGAAGCTCCTGCCTGTGGTCCCCTTTGGTTCTCATGCAGTGAGGTGGCAGGTGCCTTGTCACTCTATACAGGTCACACTAATGAGGAAGTGAGCTGCAGCTCCATGAGATATCCCCCAAGACCCCCCCCCCCAGAGTCCACCTTTATTCACACCTTGCAGAAATATTTCTAGTGGCAGAGTCAGCTCCCCTGCATTCTCACCACAGAAAGAAGCCACTTCTTTGGAATGTCTGCTCCCTGATGACAATCAGTAAACAGATGGCTTGAATTCTGGAAACCTTTGTAGGATCAGTTAGGAAAAGTAGATCCCCCATATCTGCAATTCTAGACAGTTTGAGAGCCAACCTTAGGACTGCAACAAGGTGAAGCCCTGACTGATACAACCTCCTAAAAGTCATGGTTGTTTGACACATGATGGTGGCTGTGTTGTCCAGCAGGGATGGTGAGCACTCTGAGTAAGCCCTTTCACTCACTGCAGACTCTCAATGGGTGGAGACAGTGGTCCAGGGTAGTGCTGTGCTACTTCCAGAAATTTTCCATAGCATCTTACAGCCCCAGAATAGTGGCTCCTGATGAAGGTGTGTGGGTTGGGTGGGGGATAATCTGTGGGCCATCTCCTAATATAATCTCACCCTGCATTGCTTTTCAAATCCGAGAGTCCCAAGTGGAAGAAGAGCATGTTATAAAATGAAGGCATAAATTATCAAGTCTACACATTAATAATGTAATTTCTAAAGACTTTGAGCCTAACTTATACATCAATGAATTCATTTGGCACTCCATTCGCTGAGCACAATGGGTGAACATTAGTTCAGTCTCACTTTTCTTAGCATTAATAGGGATTAGGGGTGTAGTGTAGGTGGCACCTTCTTCCCACTGGAAGTTCTTGCTAGAATGCAAAAACTCAGTATCCAGGAGATCCACCTGTGCTTGAGCCTGTCCAGTCACCATGGACAAGAGCTAGGTCACATTCATAGAGATAGAAGCTGTAGCCTGACCTTTCCAAATGTTTTACTCCTTGCTGCCAGATAACTGGAGTTCAGTGGAGCAACTGATCCCCTGATCCCGAGCCCACCCTACAGAGGCTCACAGCTTATAGCGGACCTGGTATTCCACTTCTTTCATTACCCTGAGATCTTCAAGGAGCCAGCTGCAAGGGAGGTGCCACTATCAGCTGTTGGAGCGACCTTGGGTGGTTTTCACTATGGATTCTACTAATTCAAAGGCCCTTCCCAATTAAAACAACCAGTAAAATACTCAAATACAAAGGACTGATAGTGAAGTCCTTGATTTAGAAAAGTACTTCTCAGTCCCAGAGCTAATGTCATGCTTGATAGGAAAACATTGCAGGATGAGGCCACCATTATCTCTGTGCCTATTGGATATCACATGGGAAGTGCCAGCCAGTGCAATCAGACACAGGAAAAGCAAAGAAAGGAAGGAGGTACCACTCTTTCTTCTGCGAGAATGAAAGTTTGAACTAAACTCACACCTAAATAGGCAAAAGCAAAACAAAGTAAAAAATTCAGCAAAATGTCAGGACATAACATTAACATGACAATGAATGTCCCATATACATGAAATGATCAAATAGAAGATGCAGTGGATAAGGAAACACCATCCAAATGGTAAGACAAAGAAAAGACAAGAGTCAAACATAATATAGCATTTCAAATAAAATATGATTAGATATAAAAAAAAGAAAAAGACAAGAGAAAACAATATAAACAAAACTGTGAATTTATGTGAGGAAAACTTAAGTCCTTAAAACATTGGATTTGCCTGAGTGTAGAGGCACCCTTATGCTTGAGCAGGATTATTTAAAATTATAACTATGCCAGTTCCCTCACATTACTGTATAAATTTCATATGATATAAATAAAAATATTAAACAGGTTCTCTTTTCTGAAACTCAACAGCATCATCTAAATTTCATTTTGAACCAAATGCAAAATATCTGTAAAAATTAAAAGAGTAACAATGAAGGGAGACTTGCTGGATACTAAAATGTGATAAAATTTCTGGTTTTCAGACAGTGCATTATCAGGACATAAATCAGCAGACCAATAGAAGAAGACAGAAGTTCACAAATAAACACAAATATATATGTAAATTGAAAATACATTAAGAAAGACATCTCTCAAATACCAGAGAAAAATATAAACTTTATCAGCGTGGTACTGAAAAACTGAATTCACCTGGAAAATGGTACCTGCAGTTCACACTTTTCATCAGAATGATTTTAACACAGATCGGAAATCTAAATGTAAAAAATAAACATGTACAAATATAGGAGAAAGCATGAGTGAATTTCTTTCAAACTTGAATATAAGAAAAGCTTATCTAATTGGAACTCAAAATTTGTAGGCAGTAAAATAAATAATTGACAAACAAATTGGTCTCTTAATTGTGTGTATGGTAAAACTCACTATAGGCAAAATCAAAAGACAAAGGCAAATTGTGTGTAAATATTTATAACAAATAAATATTTGATGACCAGGGATTGTTTTTAGATGAAAGAAGCAAAATGTGATAGAACATGTGCTATACACTGCTTCTAGTACATAATATTTATGTGTGATGGTAGAATAGCACATTAAGAATGTGTCTCAGTGCACTTCTCATCTCAGATTATCATAAACTCAACAGTCACACTGTTGTCCACAGTCACATTGGCAAGGCATGGAGAGAAGGTGCCCCTTCCCATATGCTGCTGGAGAACAGAATACTACTACCTGGTGGAGAGGAACCACATAGCATCTAAGGATATGAGGTAAGCACACACTTTTGCCCTCTAAGTTCACTCTTCTTTTTTTTTTTCGGCACGGGGGATTGAACTCACGACCTTGCGCTTGCAGGACAGGCGCTTAGACCGCTGAGCTAGATCCCCAGCCCTGTTTTTGAGACAGGGTTTCACTATGCCATTCAGGCTGGCCTTGAGCTCACTTTGTAGCCCAGGCTGGTCTTGAACTCACAACGATCCACCTGTCTCAGCCTCCCTAGTGCTGGGATGATAGGTGTGAGCCACCATGCCCGGCTTCTAAGTTCACTCTTAGAAATTCTTCTAGAGATGTTGTCCTCACATGTGAGGCAGCATTTGCACATGTTTGTTGATTGCAGCATTTACCTATGTTAGCAAAGTGCTATAAAACAGCCCGGAGACTATCCATAGCAGACTGGTCACATGCGCCACAGAATGCCTGCGGATAGTGCCCAGGTATACACTGGAGGAAAGGATGTGGGCCCTTCTACCAACAGAAGCAATGACCAGGGATTGCTTTTAGCTGGAAGAAGCAAAGTGTGATAGAGCATGTGCTGTACACTGCTTGTAGTATGCAAAAAGAAGCCCAGGAAGAGGAAAGCATATGGTGGGATGGGAACGGGGTAGAAAACAGGGCTGGAAGTAAGACTTCTCAGGTCAACCTGTTATGGTTTTAATTCAAAACAAGTCAATATTTTACATATTCAATAAACAAAGTTAAGAAAAGATGAGAGAAAATGCAAGCCATAAAATTAAATCAGACAGCATTACAGAGACTAAAGTATGTATTAAATTTCTAACAAAAATCACTCAGAAAAACAATTCATATGCATTTTAGAATACTTTGTCTCCCCTTAATGGTATATATTTTGAGGATAACAACAAAAAAGTCTTGAGTTTAATTAAGATTTTGTTTTTGTTATTGACAATGGTAATTATGTAGTAATTCTGAAATAACTGTGTATATTTCTAGATAAAACAATTGAGTAAGTACCATACTTGATTGCATTGGGAATAAGGGCTGTCACTATGGGAGAAGAAATACAAGTATAGAATAGCAGAACATGTACAAGAAACTCATGAAATTTGTTGACTGAATTAATTGTATCAGTATGGACTGATACAAAGTTACACACTGTTTTCTAAAATATATAGACAAAATCCCATATTTCTCTAAATAACGTTAAGTATGCATGGTATAAGCATGTAGGCATGTGTGCAGCCTGTGAAGGTAACCATGATATGTGTGCATATACGGATGCATGTACACATATGTATACAGTGTCATACCTGTCTACTGAGAGGAACCAGGTTTCATGGAGGAATGGCTCATTCCCAGCCTGGTCTTGGGCGAGTACCACATGAGTCTAGAAAAGTTGGTGCCAGAAAAGAAGGCGGTGCTCAAATATGAATGAAGTAAAAAGGACACAGATACCTCCCCTGGTCAAACTTAATACAATTTGGTTCAAAAAGAACAACAGCAATGATGGATTATATAATATTGATAAAATGTTTTTTACAAAGACCATGAAAGAGAAAACGGGCAAAGAAGGAAAGCTTCTGCTTGCACGTGCGTGCATGCACACACGCACACACACACACACACCCACACACAAACTCATAAGGATGTAACCTGTGCACCTGTGGGTAGCAGTTCTGCATCTGAAGGCCCAGAAGAATTCACTACAACCATCACTGCAGGGCAAGTGGTTGGGGATACAGCAGCTTGGAGCTCTGCCTACCAGCTTCATACTTATTACAAAAGTGATGGAAAATAAGTGCCCTTCTGGGGAGAAAAGAGGAAACACACATGAGGAAGTAGTCACACTGTGCTTCACCCACATCAGAATATGTTATGTCTTATGCCTCCTATTGGTCAGTGATGGACACAACTCCAGCTGTGCACTCTGGGCAGAGAGAAGCACCCCTGAAGCTAATCATTGTGAAGCAATCAGACAATTCTCAGTGCCGGTGTCAGTGCTGGTGCTGGTGCTGGGCTCCAGATAAACCAAGGTCACGTAAAAGACAAAATGGGGGCTGAGGGGTTCAGGAATTTAAAATGTCCAGAGACATGACCCCAAAAGTAGTGAGTAGAATTTGACCAATCCTGGGGTAGAAATAGTATAAAAGACATTTATTTAAATAGATGAAAGTTGAATGTGACTAGTAGACATTATTATTGGATTGGTCTTAAAGTGTGTTCAAGGTGACAAAGGTGTTTTCACTAAGCTAGTAAGAGTCATTATTTGTAGATTCTTGCTGAATATTTAAGGGTAAAGTGTCAAGAATCTGAAGTTTACTTTGAAATGACTTAGAAAAAAATGAAGATTTGTGTTTATACATGTGTGTACCTATGTATTAAACAGAAGGATCACAAATGTTACAAAATGATTTTAAAAGGTCAAGTTTGAAAATATATGCAGTTTATTTTATTAGTTTCAAATTTTCTATAGATTAAATACATTTTCAAAGTATAAAACGTGTAACTGATGATACATACAAAGAGTCACCTGGCTCTTCTCATCACTAATATGAAAGAGGAGTCAGAGAATATCTAGTTGATAAGATGGAGCCCTCAGAGGCGAGTGATAGAGCAGGAGAGGGACCCAAACTTGTGCCCCTGGGCACTTTGGGAGAGACAGCTCTCCTCAATCCTGGACCAGGCCTGACCCTCCCCAGCCCTGCCTGCAAGTCCTTCCTGCTCCTGACTTCACGTTGTCTTCAGGCCCAATGAGAGGCCCTTCAGAACATTTTCTTTCCCTACTCCTGAAATATGTCTGCAATATTGTTCACACTAGTCCACACATTCATGATTTCATTTATACAACAGCTACAAGATGTTCCCTGTTTATGTGAACATTAAAAAAAAGACTTTATGGCAACATAAAATTAACATTTCAAGAAGATATTATGCATTTAATAATTTCTTGGCCCCAAATTATCAAATACTTGCATTTTCCAAATGCAAGTTGGGTGGAAACAGGTGTCCTGTGCTTCTTGTTGAATAAAAGTGTACCTACTTTTTGTCAGGAAACTGCAGGCCCTGCCAAGCTATTGCCTGTGAGCTCACCCTGGAATCCAGGTGTGGATACCTGATCCAGCATCCAGACCTAGCCTCTCCCTACCAGGACACACCACACTCATGCACACCATACACATTCTTGCTCCCTGGTCCTTCAAGTAAGAGTGCTGCATATTACTGCCCAGCATGGTCCAGCCTCTGCTACTGCCCATATGTCCTGGCTATAATGACTACTGGTCTTGAGATAATTCAGAGAAGGAGAACAAAATCCGTGAGTTGGAGACCCATAGGCAAGAGTGACTGAGTATGGAGATATTGGGGATTGGAGCTAGGGCAAGGTGGTAGGGCAGGAGCTGTGGCCAGTGGGTACACACAGAGCACTGAAATGGCTATAGGTGTTGCATGCCTCCTCTTGGGGTTCTGGGAACAAAAGCCACAGTTGGTATAGTACCTACCCATATCGTCTCATTTTTCCATGCTTCAGAATCCTAGGATCCAGAGTAGAAAGCAGCTAAGGCATGACAGGATCAAAACTCTCAGTTCCAGAAAGAAGACATAAATCCATAACATCTCAACTGATGCTGTCCACCAGCCAGGAATGACCAGTGCTGGATGGAGAAGGAGGCACCTGTGTGTGCCTGGAAAGAGGGAGGGGTTGAAGTTCAGCAGACTGAGGACCCTGCATGCCCCACAGCCACCAATCCCTTTACAGACCTTTCCAGGAGTCCACCCTGAACCCAACTTGCTTACTCAGCATGAGACCCAAAGAGGCTTTTTAATCCTCAATGTTTTTATGTGAATTTGTCTTTAGACTTGCGCTAAAAATACAAATGATCCTGGAGGTGAACACATAGCTAAGAGGCTGATGCTTTTTCTGAAGATATTTTCATTATTTGATAAGGATTTAAATGGATTTTAACTACCTCCCTAGATAGTTCTTTTTAAATGTTTTAATTTTAAGGCCTTCCTGGCTTAATACATTATATGGTACATAATCAGGTTATACATTCTCTCTCCTATCTCGGCCTGAAAAATAAGAAGACAGGATTATAATAATACCTCTGCAGAGGCGATTAAATGCAGCAATGCAAAGCTGGTCTCATCCCTGTTCATACTGGTGGTATTCAACCCCTGCCTGCCAGATCCCTAACCCAACCCACTCTGCCCACCACCACCTCCATAGCCAGGATAGCTGAAGCTGATACCCCCTACCCCAAGTGATAAGAATTCCTTGGAGGAAACAAATTCTCCCTGGTCTTGTCTTTAGTGTTGATGAAAGCCCATTCTGTTCTAGTCACTTATACACATGGCCCCAGTTACTCTGCAACCCCTATAACATGGGAACTGCTATTTAGTGGAAGAAGAATCTTGAGTTCTAAGCATTCATATGCTTTGCCCCATGTGGCTCATACATGTTGCAGGTCCCTCCTCTGAGATCACAAGTGCTCAGAGAATCCTCAGTTCCTAGTAATCCCACCAACCACCTGTGCTCTCTGACCTGCAGGCTCTAAATACCTCTGATCTGTCTGTGGGCCCTTGAAGAAAGCCAAAGTCCAACATATACTGTAAATGTGGGCCTGGGAAAATCCCTTACTGAGCCTTAAAGTGTAGATGCTGCAGATGCCTTGGGCTCTGGAGAGGTTTTATCTGTGCATGGACACAGTTCAATGCCTAGTTAATAAAAGCTGTCTTGTGGGCCTTCTTCCATCATAGAACTTGATATGCTGATTAGGATGATCCATTCCCACTTCTGCCCAGAGAACACTACAGCATCTACCATGCAGCTAGCACTGGGTCAGTACTCTGTGTTTGTGCTGCAAAATCACCCTGAGTGACTTTGTGGTTAAGCCATCCACAACTGGAGAGAAGTTGGCAGTGGGGACTTAAGCAGTCAAGTGACTTCCTTAGGTAGTCACACCTCTGTTGTTAACCTGGAGTTTGTTTTCCTGACTTCCTGAGAAAATGCCCTAGCTTCCAAAGCTCTGGCTGACCAAGGAAGCTCAGACAAAATGAATCAGCACAAGGAACAATTTACTGCCAGACTACTGAAGCCTGAGGCTGCCAAGCAAGGACAGAGAGAACTTCATCTACTTCCAAGGCACTGGGCTATGTCAATACATTCATAGCAGAATAGTTAGGACCTTTATGGGCCATTTCTATTTCTAAAATATGGGGTAGGTTGCAAGCATTGCTGCAAATGGCAAGAAATATTTATTATATGCAGGACCATAATAAATATTTCTTTTATATCCTAAGAAAAAACCTAGACATTCTGAGTGTTTTGTGAGTCTCTTTTATATCTTTCCATTATAGTCCTGGTACTGTGATTTAGCTAAAATTTAGTAGCAGTGAACATGAGCTACTGTGGAGCTGTCTCCAAACTCTGAGCACAGTCACTCTGGAAAGCTGTCAGTGCATGGCCCAAAGAGCTCACTCTGTAGCCACTGTCTTGAAAGAAGCCCCACCCACACAGGAAACAGTCAGGTGCCACACAGAACAACCACTGCTCAAAGCCCAGAGACAGGATGATTGCATGCAATCGGCAATTTCTCATTTGAGACTCATAAATAGATCAGGATTCCTTTTTTTATCTTTGGCAGGGCAGTGCATTTGGCAAAGGATAAAGTGAAGACAGTAAATTTATAAACACATTTGAATCAGGAGAACATTTTAATTCTGTTAGTCTGAGCTACCAAAAATGAGGGCGCAGATCTCTGACTTTGTTACTAAATTCGAGAAATGGAGAAGTGGGGGAAACTGGAATGGTAGTAAAAATGATTCATTCCTCAGCACACTTTGCCAGAAGGTGATTTATTGTAAAGAGCATATGGGACACCCACATTTGCCACTTCATGGGCAGAATTAGAGGATGAAAATGGAGAGATTTGTCTTGGATGGACATAGAAATGAATCAAGTAAATCCTCACTGAAACCAATGTGGTATATTTTCTGGAGGTATGGAGAAGTAATTTGTCCTCACTTTGGAATGACATCCAGTTTGTTTTCATTTCCCTGTCTTATATTCACTCTGATAGAGAGATTACCTCTCCAAATGAGATCGTGCAAGGCCACGACCTTGTCCTGTGGGAACCATGCACGGAGGGGAATTTAGGAATAGACCCATTCAGGTAGTGTCCTGTGGAGACTCACATTCTCTCCAGCATTCTGCTTGTGAAATGTGCCCACACAACAGAGAAGGATTCACCTGGACAGAAGTGAGAGATGGAAAGATTTGGAGAGGAAGACTATTTTGTAGCACATAAATCATTCATAGTGTACACACAGGCATGCACACAAATGCTCATGCGTATGTGCACACACACACACACACACACCAATGTCAACAACAGTGGAGGCAAGTTCCATCCTACTTTTCAACACTATTTGCTTGACACTCTCAGTTCTAGAAACAAGCATCAGGCACTGGGGATATTGAGACCTTGATCCCAGCTCCTGCCCACAAGAGGACACAATCCCATGGGGATGTCTTTCCCTGTGATCTTCACAGGTATACCGCGCTTACAGCCTGGCAGGTCCATGGAACTTTCTTTCCAACAAAAGACTCTTGAAGTGAAAAGTTCTACTTAGAACATCTCCCTCCAGCTATCCAACTTGACCCCTAACTCCTTCCTCTCTTTACAAAATTCTAGGTTACTGGGATAGCAATAGGGTAGATGGACTGGTCAGTCTCAGTTACAGAATAAGGAGTCAGGCTGTGGAATCAGGTGGCAGGAACAATGGAGGTTGACCCTGAACTATGTACAGTGAGCTTTATCCTTAAAATAACAACCTCTCAGGAAATGAGTCAGGTCATAAAAAGCAGAGAAAATAAAAAATTCAAACCAGAAAATGAAAGTCCCTTCTAAGTATGTGTTACATAGCCAATCTGTGCCAGCCATGGCCACTGGATCAAGATAGCAGGTTCTGAGTTAGTAGACATAAACGGTGGGTGGCACAATTGCTGTGTGGGATCTGGAGTCCCAGTGAAGTGGATATGTTCTTGTGTGCAATGTTCTGAGAATGAAGACACTTTGACCCAGGTTGAACTGAGCACAGGGCCAAGGCCAGATTCTTTTCCCTAGTTTTCCACCAGATGAAGGCTGGAGGGGTTCTGAAGACTGAATTGAGAAAGAAGGGATCTGGCCATGAGCATAGGTATGGGAGTCATTAAGAAACAGGTGGAGGTAAGAGTTAAGGCCTTCCTTGGCCTTTGACCTCTGAAAGCGTCTTGCAGGCTGGCAGGCTTCTGAACCAGTTCAGGCACAATTTCCTCCACCTGGCCCCATGTGGGCCCCCACACTGGACACTTGCTCAGCAGCCTGTCACAGGGTGAAGCTATTGTGCAGATGGGACCCGAAAGTCCACGAATTTGAGAGTCAAATTTTAGGCCTTTAGTGAGAGAAGATGAAGAAGTGGGCACATTAGCCCCTGTGGAGCAGATGGATTACCTGGCCTGTTCCTAAAAGTAAAGAATCTGACTTAGATTACTCTTTCCTTCTTGTCCCTTCCAGTCTGTTCTGGTGCTGCCAGAAGTACAAAAACTGCAAATGGAAAATTCTGTGTTCCAAGAGAGTCCTGGCCAGCACAGATGGAGAAGATTTTGGCAGGTGGCCTGCTGGAGCCTACAGTCTTGAACCTCCCCACCAGGTGGGCAAGGTGGGCCGACCTATCCAAGTGTGCATGGACTATGGGAGCACTGGGCAGGTTCTCAAGACAGT
>RJWT010014083.1:0-21313 GCA_004365215.1 Cuniculus paca
GCATTTTCAGCCTATGATATCTTCAACTTATGATGGGTTTATCATTGAAGCATCACCCCCAACAAACTCATCGTAAGCTGAAATGTGCAAGTCAAGAAATACCTGAGTGTTGCCCAAATTCCTGCTGATTTTGAAACAAAGTCATCAGTCTAACTCTCCAGAAAACTGAAGGGTCAAGAACTGAAGACCAGCCAACTCCTTTGCCCCCAGAATCTTCAAACTTTGTCAATTTGTTTCCCTTTACTTGGGGTAGATCTCAAGGCAGGGATAGTGGGGTGGCCCCTGAGGGAGTCTCCTGGGGTGTGAAAGTCCCCTCCAGACCTTTACCTGGACCTTGGTTGCCAGGAATCCCTCATCTGTAAATGACCCTGAAGGCCAGCTGGTAGCACAAACACCAGCTAAGTGGTGAGGGAAGCACCAGGATGAAAGGAATTTAAATGCCGGCTCCACTGTCCACGTCAGCTGCCAGGGAGCCGCTGAAACTGAATCCAGAGTCCTGTAAATTGGTTGCAGAATCACAGTTCCAAAGGCGAAAGCAAGTCACAATGATCAAAAGCGAGAGAGCTAATACCACTGGACACCTCAGTAAAACAACTGTAAAATCTGAGCTACAGCCAGAAGCACAGAGCTATCTGACAATCTGCATATATACACAAAGCTGGGATCTGAGGAGCAGACTATAAAGTGGGTTCTGCTTTTTCAGTGGTTGCTTTCAATCTGCCAATGATACTTTTAAAAATGCTATATTGATTCGCCTCTCTAAACTTGCAGAAATTATCTCCCAAATATGACTTCTTCAAGTCTCTTCAGATTCTTAACATTAGTTTCACAGTTTTAATTAATATAACATTACAGTGTAGCAGGAATTCAAATTAACAAAAGAGGAACACATGAAGCAAACATTGATTTTATTTATTAATTATCTAGTTGGGGTTCTCTAGAGGGGAAAAGGCAGAGGGAGGTGCATCTGGCAAGACCCAGAGAGCCCTCACCCCCAGTGACAGTTGGGTCTGACCCTGTTCAGAGCCTGGCAGGAACTTCCTGGGAATGAGCCACTCAGCCATGTGAGATGAATTAACTGTTTAGGGCAATGGAACCTGATACTGTTAGTTTCTTCTCACACCAGAGTGAGGCTGTCAAATTGGAGTTAAGGGCAAGGCAATGACCCATATAATTTAGAGATGGTGATGGGAGGGGGCAGATGGTTTGCATACATATTTTATAGCTAAACACCAAACACAGGCTACTGTCCAAGGTGGGATGGAGCAATCTGAAATTAATAAAGTCACAACATTCATACACCCTTTCATCCTGAAAGATAATTACTTCTTTAAGGAAAATCTAATCTGTTGGTTGTAGGCATCAGCACTTGAGAATGTTGACTCAGCCTGCTAATTTTAAGACCATAATCCATTTCTGGGAAGACAAACAGGTCTTCCCTTCCTTGTGTACACTGTTGTCCTTAAAAAGAAGCCTACAATGGCCAAGTCAATCATTTCTCTGTCTCATAGGAGACAGCACCCTGGAAACAAAATGTGCAGTATGTGGAGATTTGGAGTCATGGTTTTCAATTCCAACTGTACCAGCTCAGGAGCTACACTTACTAATCTATATATTTTGTTGAATTTCCTAATTGAACTGGTGTTGCTTGCATATATGTCTCTGCTAGGAAGAACAAGAGTCTCTTCTACACCCTGCCTCTCCATGGGACATGGTCTTGCCTACTCCGCCTTCAAGTCCTGGTACCATGGTCTGTTGAGGTTCTTCTCTGGCCAGTCCTACATCCCCTCCCCAAGGCAGTAAACTGCAACCACTTCTGCTCTTTCACAGCATGTTTTATTAACAGTAGATGAGTCATTTTCTCTAAACCTCGGTTTCTTCACTTGTGGAATAGAAATCATGCCTTACAAGACTGACACAAGAAAAATACATAACATGGAAAACAATAAGCACAGTATTGAGCATACTGTGGGTACTTCATAAATGAAGTTTCTTTCTTCTATCTGTATCACTCTTATAGAATGCGTTTTGCTATGTCGTTTCATCTGTTCTGCAGTGTTCTCTTGAGTGTAAAGACTATCTTTGGTCATACCTCTATGCCCAGAATCTAGCACAAAACCTACAACACGGTGGTACCTAGTGTTAGGCAAACAAGTTACAAAATGATAATGAATTAATAAATTAATGAATATTTACCTAGCACTTCATGTGTGACAAGCAGGTTCCCACCTACGGGGCATACAGAGGTGAACAAGACAGATATGATCTGTCCTCTTATGAAAATGAGTCTAGAGACATACAGGAGAGACAGTAAGGACAATAAAGCAGCAAAAACACTATAAATTTTCATCTGAGGACATTATTGTATATGGTGTTCAGAGACACAGATGGATAGATGGATGAATTATAGATGGGTGAATAGCAAATGAACAAAGTTAAAAACAAACTTATCAGGAATCCCATTTGGACCAAGAAAACAATAAATTATAGCTGGATCTCTGCTTGCCACTCATTGGCAATTACCAATATCAGAAGGGCTGTTTACCTGCAAAAGTCTTTCTGAAACAAAAGAAAGTACCCAGTCTTGATGGCCACCTGCTTTCTGGTCTTTGCTACCTCTGGGGTCTACATCCTCCCTGCCCAGGCATAAAATGGCCTTTGCCCTCTCCTCTGGGTGTTTCTTTCTACCTCCTCTGCTCAAGGATCCTTCCTCTTACCCCAGGATGCCACTAGGATTTAGTGGGCATGTTCACTAGTCTGTCCAATTTGAATGCTGTGGATAACACCTCTTCTCCACAAAAGAAGGTGTTTAAGACAAGATTCTCTGGATGGGACGCAACCCTTTGTTTTGGCTCTAAATCATCAGATGCTGGAGAGCAATTCACTGCCAGAGAATCATTTACTCCTTTCAATTCACCACAGAACCACAGCCACAAATAAAATGAGAAGTGCTTTGTTTTATTTTTAAATAAAACAAGTGCCTTTTAAGTCCAAGATTTCTAAGTGCTCTTAAAATATGTCATATTTATGCCACCATGTAAGGGTTTCTGTTAGAAGAGGAGAGGCAAAGCAGCAAAGTGGCTTGACCAAGGCAACAGCTAGTGTCCTTAGCAGACCCCATGAGAGAAGCAAGATCACAATTCCCCCTCTGATGAGCACCTGCCTGAGAAGTGCCTTCCAGCTTGTTTGTATTTCATGGGCCTCAGTGCCTCAGTGCCACTCTGCTATTCTGTTCCCATTCCCCAGATTCCCTCCCTATCTGGTCTCATATCATTCTCCTATTTCAAGAGCCCTGCTTCAGTCAAATGACAGTAGCCACCGTGCCTCAAGCAGACCATAATCTCCTCGTACATCCACCTCCCCACTTGCACATTTTGTTATTGTCCCCCACCATGACCATAAAATGCCCTCCCTCAACATTGCCTATTACAAGGCCTTCTACTTCTCAAAGACCAGCTCCAAGGGTGATGTCTCCTAACATGCAAGCATCTTTGTCCTTAAGATAGAACTGTTGCATGAATTGCAAGGCATGTGCCTACCTACTTAGTACCATACTACTAAACTAGGCACTTTGTATTCTCAGTAAGAACTCTGACATTCAAATTGTCACATCCAGTCTTTGTAGGGATGGAACTTATCAGGACACAAGGCAAGTGGACACTGCACATTTGAATAAATGAGTGGATGAATGAATGAGTGAATGAATGAACAAATACATGACTGGGTCATTGTTTGGGAA
Organism: Cuniculus paca; assembly: GCA_004365215.1. Taxonomy (NCBI): domain Eukaryota; kingdom Metazoa; phylum Chordata; class Mammalia; order Rodentia; family Cuniculidae; genus Cuniculus; species Cuniculus paca. The sequence continues at coordinate 3,740 of RJWT010014083.1, forward strand.
GAGGTTCCTCTTTGATACATTTCTCTCACAAATCTAGTGGCTAGAAGGATGAAGGAATTAATTTTTTTTCCTCTTTTGGGATTTAATTGTAAGTCCCTTGAGCTAGATTTTTCTATTAACACTCCTTTCAAAAGTCCCTTAGGTTTAGTTAGTAAGACTAATGGAAAATTCATTTCCACCATTACCTTCTAATGATTTCTTTTTCTAGTGATGTTTTTCTTTCTTTTTTTACTTTTTCAGAAAAATACTATTTTTATTTTCTACCAGTAACTTTAAACAGTCAGAAATATCAAAAGCCAAAGCCAAAGGTGTCATCCAAGAAATCTCAGAGAGTAACATAATGAGAAATAAGAATTTAATGCCACTTCCCTATAATTAGAAGATTTCCAATGAGCAAACTATTTGGCAATTCTTACAGAGATGTCAGAATATATTTCGCTTTTAAAAATTGAGACCAGGTGCATTAATTATTAATTCACTTTCAGGCTTTAATTCCCAGAGATTCTAAACAACTTTATAGTTAATGCTCATTTCCTCATGAAATGCATAATTAAAGAACCAAGTAGGTCCATAATATGGACTGTGGGAGTCATCTTTTCATTAAACAGCACCCCCACCACCACAATGAAACCCTGGCACTTCCATCTGTCTTTTAAAAAATTATTTTGAGAACATTAGATCTTATCCTTTTAGCAAATTCCTTTGAAAACAAATTAAATACCACAAGAAATATGTTACCTCTAAATTTACCTGAAGAGAAAAGTGATTGTCATCTCCTGGAATCAGAATGTAAATATAGTTTTCTCTGTTACCAGAATTTGTTCTTCCTCTCCAATGGCCTGGACTAGGTTTGCTGATACACATGGAGGGGGATCTTCCAATTCCCAGTTAGTTCCCTATCTGGTTCCCTGAGAAATCACATATACCTGAGAATGGTTGGTTTTTGCTTTTGTCTGTTTCATTGAGGTAAAATTCACATAACCTAAAATTTACCAGCTTAACTACTTTAGGGCATAGAACTCAATGGCATTTAGCACACCCAAGTGTTCTGCCACCATCAGCCACTAATCTACCCTCCATTTCTATCTACTTGTTCTGAATATTTTGTATAAATGGAATCTTACAATATTTTCTTCGTGCCTTGCTTATTTCACTTAGGAGAATGTTTTCCAAGTTCTCCCATATTGTAGAATATATCAGAACTTCATTCCTTTTGTGACTAAATAATATTCCATTGTGTGCATATTCCATATTTTATTTATCCATCATACCAGACAATTTTCCTCCATAATCTGTTAATGGTGCCAAGAGATCCACACTTCGGAGCATCGGAATTTTTGGAATCTATTCCTAGTTTAAGATATTGGGACAAGGAAACAAAACTTGGGTCCCCAAGGTAAAAGCAGACTCACCAAGTGAGAAAATGTTTACTCCTAAGAACCATCACGTCAACAACAGCTCCTAACAATTTGGTAGGAGTGCCAACAAACTCAAGTGTGTTTATATTGCTAATAATTATGTCTGATGTATTTCAAGGGCATAATGATAGATGAAAAGAAATATTATGTCAGTGTATTTATTACATGGTTATTCATATTAGCAAAAAAATTATAAATAACTAACAAAATGAGAATGACTACAGAAATCATGGGATGTCCTTTTGCTAGAACACTGCCACTATTAAAATAGCATCCTCATAGACCATTTTAGGCCATCGAACAATGATTTCAAAAAACAAGCATAAAATATAGTGAATAACATTATAATGCCATGAGCCCATTTTTTCTTAATGTAAATACACATGTGTGTATAAATAATACACTTAAATGCTGTGATAATAGAAGACATCTCAGAATAGCACAGTCATGGAATAGTCTTCATTTTCATAATTTTCTGTATTTTCTATATTCCCATATCGTACATGTCTAATGTTTAGGATTAGAAAAAGGTCAACACTTGTGTGTAAAACCAACAAAGATCAGGCTCCTGAGGTTCCATCTTTGTTTCCCTCTTCCATAGCCAATTTGATGGTCAGTCAGCTTCTCATCCATAATAGTCCACTCATGATACCTACAGTATTCAATCCCTCATCCTTGAGTCATTTTTTAAATAAAATGCAGGCTCCCATCTCCTCATGAAAAGAGACTGTGGCTCCCCCAAGCAATCCCCTCCACCACAGCATTGGTGTCTAGTGCTTACCTTCCCCCATTTGCCTGTGACCTCTCACCTGACTTTCCAGCCTAACCCTTCTTCCTCTCTTTTCCCTCCCCCACCACTTCCTGATTTCCCTGCCCCCAGTATCTCTGCAACCTTTGAACTCAAGTTGCCTTTTCCAGCTGAACTGCAAATGTAGTGTTTCCCTAACATTAGTTTGGGTGGCAGAACTTGGGTTTTATGTCTATCATAAGCTCTGCAGAGACAAGGTGGAATCTGTCTGACCCAATATCTACTCCATATTTGTCAAGTAGACAAATGGAAGAGTTCATAGGCCATACAACTGTGTGCCTTTAAAAATCATTGTAGTAGGAAGTTTGGCATGGCAAAATACTCTTTCATCCCTTCACATAGCAGACAACTCAGAGAATCAAGATCAGAATGCTTTTTCACCTTTAATTTCTCAATGTATTGCTTTGGCCAAGTATTCAGCAGACCCAATGAAAATGGTGGAGGAGTGATACATGGAGCCAGATTGTATTCCTGACTTCCCATTTGGAGTTCCTTTGGTAAGGATGTCAGTGGGGGACTGTTTGAAAAGCTGACAGTGGCGTTTGGTCCTATAATCTGAGAAAAAAAGTTTTTTTTTCCTTAAATCTTTGCATTTAAAAATAAGTACAGGAATTTTCATAAGGATGTATTGACATGACAGAAATTTTACTGACATGAGGAACTATAGTGAAACCAAATCGAAATAGCTCTGTTGCAAATCTTTCCAGATGCAACATGTCTTGTCCCAATTCCAACACGTCTTGTTCTTTGGGGGCTATTTCAGTATGATCTGCTTGACAGTAGACATGGGATTACTGAAACAGTAAGATAGAAGTCTCCCACCTACACACTTTGCAAAATGATCTATATCAGTAATAGGCTTAGAATTTCTGTTTGGTTTCTGGAGATAAAGGGATATTTTTATTATGTTGACTTCACAACATCTTGTCTTCCAAAATTGAATCTGAACCTTCACTGAAACTGAAAGGAGGTCCCATTCTTTCCTTCATGGAATATAGGAGACATCTCTGCTTGAAACAGGCTCATTGCCACAGTCAACTTCCTGTTCTCCTAAACAGTCCCTTCTTTAGTTTCTCCAGCCTCTCTCTACAACTCCAGCTCTTGATCCAGCCAAGATGTTCAGCAGGCCCAGCTCTTCCCTCCATTCAGAGCTGGGCACATTTTCTTTCCTCAGCCTGTGAAGCTCTTCCCTTTCTCTGCCCCAGTCAATTTCAACTTCAGGTCTCAATTTGAATACAACTCTCTGGGGTACACGGGGCTCCCTGAATGACCCCCTGATGATCTAAATAAGTTTCCCTCCTTCTACTACTGTGTAGAGCATTCTGTGCTTAATTTCCATAACAGTTAATCATACTTTGTAGTTCTTTGATGTCTGTCCCCTGCATTGGAATGTGAAGCTTGCAAAATCTAGGGTGAGCTGGGAGGAGCTGCTCAGTGAATATTTGCAGAACGGAAGAATCAATGACAGCCTCCCCAACCCAGATTCAAACGCTGACTCTGCTATGTGCTTTAACTTATTCTTTCACCTTATCAAAGTCTCTGACCATTTTTATTTCCTAACCTACTCCTTTAAAAGGAGGGCAAATTTAGCTCACCTTATGTGGGCAGTTCAAGGACTTGTGTTTGTTTACTGAGAAACTCTGGGACGTGCAAGAGAGTTATTAATAAAGTGCTTTCCACATTTCCAAAAGAAAAATATGATCACACAGATGTGGTGTCACACACATGTGTATGTTGGAGCAGAAATACTCTCCATGGTGTCTGTTTATTTCCTGAATTTTATGGTTCTTTTGGAAACTCAAATGAGTAGTGAACTGAATGCGGAAATGGCTGTTCCACGGGCCCCACCACCACCACCATTGGAAATGCAAACACCGTGCCATGAGGAAAGCCGAATCAATGCCCTAATTGTAACTATGAACCCAAGATGGCTGCCGCAGGAAAGCCCAGGCTGAAGCTATTAGAAGCTGGTTTTAAAATGTTAACTTTTTTATGGATGATTGTATTTTTAACCCCCTATAATTCACTATATCTCTGGTAAATAATTCTTTTACATCTGCTGCTGACAGTTCAATATTTCCTGTGATAATGTTCTCAGGTGTCAACAGGTAAAGCATGAACTCTTTGATCTCGATGCAGCGACTGTCATCAATTGCCGCACTTGAGAGACGTTCCCCTTGGAAGCCCATCCAACACATTGGAATGTGTACAGGGCGAGTGCTCAAATGTAGTCAAGCTCTAAGACCCCCTACTAAAATATGGGCCTAAATGGCTTCCACTGAATGCCAAATAATTCATATATATATATATATATATATATATATATATATATATATGTTTTCCACCCCCCACCTGTTCGCCTTCCTCCTTTTATCTATACCCCCTACCTCTCAAAAAAAATTTTTTGCAGCACTGCCAAAGTCTTTCAAGAACCATTCCAAAGGAGCCTCGGATGACGCTGGCTCTCTAAAAGGATACTATTGTAAAGGCAAGCGCTCATATTTCAGTGACATACGTATATGTCTCACAGAAACCAAGGTTTATGTGTCTCAGGATTTCTCCTTAGTTAACCACAATTGCAGGCAAACGGTACCACGTTCCTAGAGTTAAATGTGGTAGCAATTACTTTGCTGGCAAAGTAAAAGGAGGGTCTTGATGGCTCGAGCTCTCCGAGTCAAGATTAAATAAACGTGTCTTTTAGAGTTACACTGATAACTTGGAACACTCCCTTGGCGCTGTTTGATGCAGCAACTGCGGTGAAACCAGCATTTCTCACAGACAAGCCCTTTTGGACCTGGCCAGGAGACTTGTGGGACAACTTCGGAAAAAAATCTCAACTTAAAAAAAAAATGTTTATGTGTGTGTGTGTGTGTGCACGCGCACGCGCACGTGCATGTATGTGCTCCGCCACACATACACTGACCAAGGAAACAACGTCAAAATAATCTTAAACTTGTAGATTATTAAATGTCTTTAGGTATCAGGAAATAACTTGAAAATTGCTTTCCTGTATCATATTTACTAAAATGGTGCTATCACATACTTTAGGGAAGGAAAGATATGGGTCGGGTAACCTGAGTATTGTTTAATGGTCACTGATTTTACTAATGGCCAGCCAGTCTTTTGGATTTCATTAGAACACAAGAATGTGATAAGATTCTTGTGAGCATGCTAAAACTAGAAGGCTGTTTTCACATGCAGTATGGTTTATGTTTAAGGTCTCAATTCCAATTGGAACAGAAAATGATTCCTTTTCTGTATCTTTTTCCCCAGTGACCAGAATACTACATGCAAATTATTTAGATGTAGAACTTCACAAGTCAAAAAATATAAACAGAAATATAGACATCCCCTCCCCATCACTACAGTAAAATATATCAACTCCTGCACTGGAACATAGTGGGTTTAAGTAACAGGACACAACAGAAGAGCAAGTCAGGAAGGAAGCATTTTTCCAACATAAAAAAATTATGAAGTCAGCCCCATTCTAATTGGGAATGGCAGAGATACTGAATGCAGAAATCCAATAATCTCACAAATTCACCAATATTTCTAATACCTTTGGCTAGCCAGCACAAGGTTAATAAACAATTCCTAGGGAAAACGGCCCAAAGATACTGGGCAACATGGCTATAAGAGAAAGAAAAGTATTTATACAGCAAAGAATATTTCTTTAAAGAAGAAAATATGTCTTAAAAGAGAAAGGTATGTGTAGGTAAGTAAATAAGTGGGTGGGAAATAGATGAATGAGTGTGAGGTAGATAGATGATAGATCAGATAGATAGATAGATAGATAGATAGATAGATAGACAGACAAATAGATCTATCCATCTACCTAGGTAGAATGCTAAAGATTTAAAAAGTAAGCTTAATTCACTTCCATTTTATTCTAGATTCTAAGAGTTTAAAATGATTTTCTTCCTGTTGACCTGTTTTCAGAGAACTGTTTTCTACAAATCCTACTTGAGATTAAGTGGCCACCTTAACATTTATGAGACCTAAAACATGAGTAAAATGGAGGTATACATAGCATAAATCTAATTTTTTAATACACGGTTTAGCCATGTTGCCTGTGGCTGGCCTTAAATTGACCATGATCTTGCTACCTCAGCCTCCCAAGTAACTAGACTTACAGGTGTCTGCCACATGACTTAACTCTAAATATTTAAAAGTTATAAATCATAGTCACAATTCATTAAACAAAACCCATTCTGTCCTCCCTTGACAAATACACCTCTATAATGACTTGGAGGACCAGGTTCCAGAATTTGGAATTCTCAAACTTTCTTTCCAGAAGATGGAGGAAGAGCCAACCCTGTTCTGCAGCCTGGCCCTCTTCCCGTCTTACTCCATCATCCATATACCATGGCAGTCCCCATGGGTATGTATGCATGTGGATGTTCCAGGCCAGGCACCTCAGATCTGCCTGAGCCACAGGACAGACCTTTGCTACCGAAGACCTGGGTTTACCACCAGGAGCATAGTGCTGCTAGAGAACAAGTCCTGGAAGCAGATTTGAGTATCTTTGGATGGACAGTCACAGGACCATGTGGTGTACATTGGGCAACACGGGGTGCAGTCCTATTGGCCTCACAGATTCTAAGTCCAGAAAAGCAAGCATGACCACAGAGAGGGCAGAGAAGATCTCACTAAAGCATAGGCTTAAAACAAGGCATCTCTTTCCCAAACCTAAGGCAATATTTCAAGCAGCCATGATCCTGGTTAGCCAGTGTAGACATTAGTGAAAGGAACAGAGAATATAAGTGAAGGTAGCCTTCGTGTTAGTTACAAGGAGTATATACTGGTATATAATAAAGTATCCCCAAAGTTAGCAGATTAAAATGACAAAAATGTTTTATATCAGATTTCCCCAAGTTGAGAGCTGGGAGCAGCTTAGAAGGGTGGCTTTGGTCAAGTATTTTCATAAAACACCAGTCAAGCTGTTGGCCTGGACTACATCTATCTCACCCAAAGGTTTATCAAGGAAAGGGAGGAAGAATCCATCTCCAGGCCACTCATGTGGTTGTTGGCAGCCTTAGTCTTCACTATCTGGACTTCTCCATAAACTAGAAATTAGAATTCTCATCTATTTCTTTGAGTGCTCTCATGATATAGCAAGTGACTTCTCATAAAGCAGGTGATTCCAGAGAACCAGCATACGCCCAAACTGGAGCTGTGTTAGTCAATTTTCCATTGCTGTGACAAAATACCTGACATAAACAATTTTAAGGAGAAAAAATTTATTCTGGCTCATGGATTCAAAGGTCTCAGGCTATGAAGGGCTGGCACCATTGCTTTAGGATTGCGATGAGGTGGAAACATCATGATGAGGGAAGAACTGAAAACGGTTTACCTTATGATGACCAGGAAGCAAAAAGAAAGGTGAAAAAAGCCTGACAGAACAGGACCAAGATGAAATATAGTCCCTAAGCTCACTTTCACAAGACCTACTCCCCCCAACTAGTCCCCACCTCCTATTTCCATCACCTCCCAATGCCATCAAATTATGATCACATCAGTGAATGAATCCATTGATAAAGTTCGCACCCCAGTGATGCAATAATACCTCTGAATATTGGTGCCCTGGAGATCAAGCTCTCAATACATGAGTCTTTGGGGGCATACTTCACATTTAAATGACAGAAGAACCACAGTCTTTTTTATAACCTAATCTCAGAAGTGGCATACCATCATTTGGTACAGGGATGAAGGAAACCAGATAAGGATGTGAATACAAGAAGGCACAAACATTGGGGGAAGTTGTTCCACTTCAATGAAATGAAGGCCTGTCTACCAGCTTTGCCCCACAGAATAAACACTTGGAGCTGAATATTCAAGGAAGAGTGAAAAATAAGCATAAATAAGTAGACAAAGGGACAAAGCAATTGGTACCAAGGCTCTAAGCAACAGAAGACACAGCAGCTGGGAGAGGGAAGGATATGAAGTCTAGGTACAGTCTCAGCCACACAGTGTGAGTGGGCCAATTCTACCCCAAATCAAAGCCTGTGCCTCAGTTTCCTCATCTGCAATAAACACTTTTGGAAGAAAGGAATGGAAAAGAACAAAGATAATTGAGGAATCATGGAGTTCCTTGATCTGACTCTATATTTTCAAGCCTAAATGTTGCCTAAAGGATCAAAGGATCCTTTCTCCTCCATTTCTTTGCAAGAAATCAATATTCAGTGCTTACACTCAGAGGTGGAATGCATTTGCCTAACTGTTACCTGGTATCCCCAAGCCACTATAAACCCACCAGTTCAGTTCAAAATGCCCCACCCCCTGACTGGGAATCATTTCCTAGCTTGCCAAAGCCTGGTTAGTCTCTACTGCTCTCCTGATTACCATACTCTTCTGTGGCCTTTTTCATATTCTGCTCCATCTATGACTGTTTATCACCCCTTCATTGAATATGCAGATCCAGGGCTCAGTTCCTAAGTGGCACTAGGGCCCTTTCCAGTGGAATGGTAATATTATCACAAGTACTGTTCTCCTCATGAATCCTAAATAACCATAAATGAGTAGACAAAGGGACAAGAGCTTCTCCACCTCTGTGGAGAAGCCACGCCTTGTAGTCTCCTGCTCTGTTTGGGCCATCCCTGCAGGACACCTACCCCTGGCCCTCAGAGTCACCTAACAGATCTCCTCAGAGACCAGCCCAGGCAAGCCCAGTAGCATAAAGAGATTTTATCCCAGAGAGGAAAAGTTAAACATCTTCTGGTCTCAAATTCTGCTCTCCAGTTGTACACCTCTCTCCCTAAATCACACTAGAACCCAACTTGAAATTTTTTGGGCATCAGGAAAAAACAACTCTATGCTTGTCTAGGTTAAAAACCATCCTCTGTAACTTTGTGTTGTAATACCACAAAAACTTGGATTAATGCCTAGAAGTCATCTTTGGATACATGTCTATTCACTACAGCCTTTCAAAATATAGTCACTTAAAAGCTTTCCTCCCCCCCTTAAAAGGATCATCCTCTCCAGCCCCAGGAAGGCAGTACAATGTAAAAATATAAAAGTTCAAAATAAATGAGAGATAATAGATAGTAGAGAGATAGGTAATAGAAAGTAGATAATAGAAAGTAGGGAGATAGCTCCTTCTCATATGGGAAGGGGATCAATAGATGGAGGGAGGAAAGAGGAAGTGATGGGAAAAGGGATGAAAAAAAGAATTCAGGTGTTTTACATTCATGTGCCAACTCCACGCAAGGAAGATAAACATTATGTACTGTAAACATACAATGAAAAAGAATAAAAAGTTTCCCTTATATTGTATAGGAAAATGACTGAGACTTTATTGATTCTCTACTTACTATTTCATTAGGTTCATAAAATCTATTATAGTTTTTAATAAATCTTAGGCAACTTATGAGTATAATTGACAACTTAGCAGTTAGTCGTTTCTTACTTTTAAGGGTCACTTAAAATAAGTATCAGTTAAATGGAAGCGTAATTCGGTAAGTTGAAATCAAGACACAATGTAACTGTTGCCATCTCTGTCCTCCCAGCCAACGGGGGCGGGGGTGGGGTGGGCAATAGGGTGTGGACCTTCTGTTTTTCAGAGCTGCTTCACTTCTGGTTCAGGTTGTTGATAGACCACAGTGGCCTATGTTCATTACCACTTCATAACCGCTCGGCCTCTGTCAGGGCTGTCCAGCTCCAAGTCTAAGCGCTGGCACCCACATCTGCTATGGGGCTCTGAACCCCTGATTCCTACCCTTGTGACCATCATGCTGGCTACCATGGTGTCAAAGGCATGGTAAGTCAACTGACCATTTAGCTAATTTAAGAGTCACAGGACTGAAGGAGGCTTTGGAGATCACAGGGTGAACCCGCCTCCGACAGCATACAATGGAAACAAAGCCATAGATCCCAGGGCTCCAAGAATCAGGGGTGACAGCAACCAGGGGGCATGGAGGGTGTCTATCCTGGGGAGGGTATGAAAACCAAGAATGATCTCAGCCACCCAGAGTGGTAGGCCAGTTCTACCTGAAATCAGAGGCCGTACCTCAGTTCCCTCATCTGCAAAATGGGGACAACAAGAGTATCTACCTCTTATAGCAGTTTTTAAGATTTAGTGAGCTTATATTTGTGATAGTCTTAGAATAGAATCCAGCATCTTGGAATTGCTACAGCCATTGAGTGAGCAAATAGATAAATAGTCCTTTAAATATAATAGTGCTTTTGAATTTTTCTTGGTTAAAGCTAAGAAATTCTTTCTTCAGATAAAATCTTACATTGATGCCATATCTATCTACCTAGCTACTTAGCTCTCTGTCTCTGTCTCTCTCTCTACATATATATATATATATATGTATTTTATATATATATATATATATAATCTTGACAATTAAACACATTGTTATCTGAATGTTCTCTCTACTTCATCAGATGCAAGCAAAGCAACTCTAGTTATGATGGCTGACTTGGAGCAGTCTTTGGATGGAGGCTTGTGGTGCTGGGACTGGGTTACTGGCCTTTGTTAACCCCAAAAGCATTGAAGTTATAGAGCTGACTCCAGCAGTCAGGAGGTGGTCAGAACAGCTCAGGAAAGCTGTGAGACAAGTGATCACTTTGCCTGGTGCTCTGACTGTCTGAGGAAGATGTAGCCTCTGCTTAGACAAGAAGTGCACACAGCTGCTCTGGAGAGTGAGGGCAGAAGTCTCCTGTGTCCTAAAACTGCAGCCCAGGCTGCCATGAACTGCAGTGGGCGTCTAAGGAGAGCCTAGGATCACCTGTCAACCACAGTGACAGGATGGTCTCCGGGTCAGGCGACGGTCATGTAGAATGTTTGAGGAATTTGCCGGCAGGCTTAGAAAAACAGGTAGGGGGAATGTGGCAGGGGGACTTGGATCTCAAAGGCAGAGAGCACAGCACATTAAGGAATCCATGTACTCTTATTTTTGCATTGGGCTTCTTGAACATAATGCAAACAGAAAAATATAAATTAAAATTTCAAAGTAAAAATTTTAAGATATCTAGTAACTTTTTTTTTTTAAGGTCCCAACTACTTTCCTTCTCACAACGTGACTATTGGGTTTGCCTGGTTATTGGTTTTGCTACACAGTAAAATGTCACCACTTCAGATTCTGCTTAATGAGAACCCAGGATAATTCAGACAGAAACTCAGCTGAACTTAGTATGAGCCTCATTCACTAGAAAAGGAAGATGAGAGACAAACACAGAAATTGCTTCTAGGTCCATACCTCACACTGCTGCAGAAGCTTTCATTGATTTCATTGGTGGGGCTTTATGGGTTGTGGCGATCCGTGTTGCAGACCACCCAATATGAACATAAACTCCACTGCTAATTCCTTCAGCACACGCAGACAAACAGAATGAAACCAAAAGGAACAGGCAAGCAGACCACCCTTCACAAGGAGCGACATGTGCGGGGGTCACACGGTGGGGGGTTTACACTGCAAGAAGTGATGTGCATGTAGATTACATGGTGGGAGGTTTGCACTGCAAAGGATGATATGGGAGGGTCACACAGTGGGGCCTTTGCACAGCAAGAGGTGATGTGCAGGGGTCACACTGTGGGTGGTTTGCACTGCAAGAGGCAGTGTGTGGGAATCACGCAGTGGGGAGTTTGCCATCTCTCCAGACCAGGAGTGCTGTGGTAGGAGGCAGCTCTTCATAGCCAGAAGAAAGACTAGAAGTTTGAGCCTTTGTCTTTGACTATTTAAAGTCATCCTCTAGCTAGAGGTGTAGCTCAGTGGTGAGCACTTATCTAACTTGTGCAAAACCATGGGTGTGATTCCTCAAACTACCTCAAAAAAAAAAATCAACCTTCATCATTCGGTCCAGCTACTCAACATCTTTTTGAAGCTCATTCAGCCTTCATTCCATAAACATTTATAAAAATTCCAAAGCAAAGACTAAGATGAGAAGAATAAAGGAGATAAGTTTCCTGCTCTAAAAACCCCCAATCCTAGGAAACAAGAAACAAACTAAACTCTCAGGAAGACAATAACTGCCAGAACCTGCAATACCAAGGGTCTCTGAGAGATTCACAGGAGGAAAAGAATGCATCCCACCTTCCCAAACAAAGGGGCACCTGAACACAGCCTTTGGGGACAGCAAGGAATTCATTTAATGGAGAAGTTAGAAGAGAATATTGTACAAAGAGAAATGGAATAAGCACTCTTTCTGGAGTGGTAGGTATTCGAAACTCCTGTGAATTAATGTCAAGAAGCACATTTTTCTCCTTACCCCCAGGAAGCAGCCGAAGTTCCAAGACAGAAAACCCAGAATTTTTGCTGAAAACTGTAAATCAATAGCTGAAAGAATATGACTCATTTAAACCTCACCAGAAAAGTTTTTGAAAGTGCTATACACCAGGAGTAGAAACTTCTTCGGACTCCATTCTCTCGTTTCATTGTAGTCTTGAACAAAATACCTCTTGGTGAAGGCAAGTCTTCAGATCCCAGGGCACACTTCCTAACTGTCCTGTCAGGCTGACCTGGAGAAGGCCTCCAGGGTAAAAGTCTTTAGATTTCCAATGGATATTTCTTTCAGATAAATGTGATTAGGAAAGTAGGAAGATGGAAGAAAATGGTAACAAAGTCAAGTCATCACATCAGGAGTAATGTTATGACACTCCAGACAGGAAAAAGGAACACAGCAATTCTTTGCTTCGCTCCAAAAGAAATAAAGTTTGTTTTACCCAACTGGTTTCATTATCAAAAATTTTAAAACACAAAAGAATGCAATTCATCATAAAGATATAATAAATACTCCCTATCCCTCACATGTGCTATTCCATTGAATTCTCTATGAAGAAGAAGTAGATAACATGGAATTAGTGGAGTGGATAACCAAAATTAAAACTGGGTTCTATGTTGGTCTCCCTGAAAACGCTCATTGGAACTCTAAAGAGGGCTGACAAGTATGGGGAGCTGAAACTCAGCCGGTACTCAGCTTGGTATTAGGGGCTAAAGGAGCTGAAGACTGAGAAGAGAGAGAAAGAGGAGTCACTTGCTGGTGAGTGCATGTTTGAAATCCCCTTGTGTGAGGGAGACTCTTGACACAGAGTTGCATAACTAAACCCTCAGGTGTGAAGAACCCTGTCCTCCTGTCTCACAGAAGGGCAGCCATGCTCATTGCTTTGCCCCAAATTTGAAATGAACCTGAACAAACTTTGAAACTCAGAAAGCATCACTTCACTCTTCTTGAGTGCTATACTGGCTGATTCCCTGTTCCGGCCAAACCCTGCCAAAATACACAGGGAGGCCTGTTCTCACGGCAATGCCCAGACCAGGAGCAGGAAGTCCCAGGAAGCACCTTTTGAAATCTTAGCTCTATTTGCAAACCCAGAGATTTAGATAAAGGCCATGTGATGTCCTCAGCTATTAGGTGCTCCTCGAAGCCCAGGTCTACATCCTGGAGGCTGATTGGAGGCAGGAACACCATCTCCCAATGACTTCTTGGGCTCAGCCATGGGCTCCCTCCCCTTTTCTCCTCCCGCAGCACCAAGGTATTCCTTAGGACTTCAGCTGACTCTCACACTTCCACTAGCTAGAGCTCATGTCACCTGAATGTTCCATCTACAGAACTTCTTTCCTTGTGTGATGCGTTTATTTTAAAATGGAGAATGAGGATGACAAGCAGCAGCAGGCTGAACATTTCTAAGCTCTGAGCCCTTGCCCATTGCTGTACTGGGCACCTGACTTAATCATCACACCACTCGGTGAAGTCAGTAGTAGCCCATTTTACAGATAAGGAAAGTACAGCTGAAAGAGATTCAAAATAACTCACTACAGATAATAGTTTGAGTCAAGGAGTCAGGACTTGACACTGTTTCTCCAAGGACTACCCACTCAGCTCCACACTAAAGTGGCCATAAGATTTTGTCCAAAAAAGCAATGTCTCGGTTTGCACAGTCCATAGCCTAAGCACTGTCTACCTTTGATGATGGCAGGATCTAGAGTCCGTGAGATTACAGGCAGGACACAGTTTTTATTTCATTATCTTCATTATTCTGTGCCATCAAGAAGGAGATTCAAAAAGTGCAAAACAATTTTCCAAGAAGAGCTAATATTTTGAAAGCTCCCTGTTGACCCTCAGAAGTGAAGCTAGATTACTGAGGTCCCACATTCTACACCCACCTTCCAAGGGGGACCTGCATGGCAGCCATCTCCCAGCTCACGGAGCATATACACATGACCAGCTTGCACATGCCAACCCATGAGGTCCAGTCTGTCTCCAAATAAGCACTTGACCCCTAACCATGAGACCACCACCTCAGCTACCTGAAATGTATTCCCTGGAGCACAGATATGCAAAGAAGTTTTCAGTTTTGCTGGACTTGTGGTGTAAGACGCAGAGTCCCCAGGTCATTTGGTCGTTTCCATGATCTAAAATGCATTATACTGTCATTTTGAGAACTGGGAATCCTCACCCTGCACCTCAAGCAGGAGCATAAATTTCTTCCCAGTAAAATCCTGAATCAGGCATGGGGTACTGGGTGATAAGAAACACAGAACTGATATGCTCAGCTTGGGAAAAGATTTAGAAGAAGCAAACTTCTCTCCTCCTTTCCCAAACTGCTCCCCACCATGGAACCAACAGTAAAGATAGGATGGGGCCGGAATGCAGAGACACGATCATAAACCTAGAATACTAGGGCAGGATGGAGTTTTGTCAATCCATCTGGCATCTGCCTTTTCTGTCCTTTCCAGGTTTGACTTTGTTGGTGGTTGTCATATGGGAAAGGGATTATCAAAAACTCTTTGCCAATCAGAATTTGTAATATTTGAGAGCCTCTATATATATGGAGATTGCTAAAGAGCCTTGCTGGGATGAAGAGATGTCTTCCTATCCTTCAGCTTTGTCCAAGTCCTAAAAATAACCTTAAAGCTTCTGAATCCTTAAAAATACTTCTTTAATGTTCAAAACACACACAGGCCACTTAAATGAGCAGTGACTTTCACTACCAGCTCCGTGGAGTCAGCTCACCCTTTACCGAGTGGAAAATGGTCCTATAGCTGCCAGCTCCCACTTACCCTGGGTTGTCCTTTGGCACTGCAGTCAGTGAAGAAGTTTTCTTCCTTTGCCAAAGAGCTGGCTGTTGGTCCCTATCTACCTTGATGAAATCAGCCCAGCTGGGTTTGGAAGACATCTGTGGTTTAACTCAGATGTGAGGGACAGTTCTACAAATAAACTATTGAGGAAGAAATACCACTCATTTATCTACCACAAATCACTCACCCTGTTCCCTGGGAAAAATCAGAACACTAAAAGATTTGATTGAGTCTCATTTTCTCCTATAGCTAACTGATTAAGCTTTTCATTGGTCCTTCAAAGTATTCCTTAGAAGGTTAGAATGTCAGAGCTGCAAAGAGAGCTAACAAAGTCCACTTCTAGGGAAAGGAGGCTGAGGCCCAGATCTATGCACTGTGACAGCCACATTTCTCATCTGCCGGGGCACATTGACAAGTATGAGTGAGCTTGGGGAGGTGATGGGAATATTTGATACTGGAACTTTTCCAAATAAATTGGGATGTGGACTCGCACTGTAGGAATAAGACAATAAACTATGCCTTCCTGCATAGTTCAACAGATTGAGGTAAGTACAGCAGATAATAAATATGACATGCTGTGAAATAAACTGCAAAGCAAGAAATTTCTCTTGTGCCTGCCTGCTCAGCTGCATTGCTCATGGAGCCTTGGCACCCAAAACACACTTCTCCCTCCTACTTATTTTCACATGTTCGGATTGTAGGATTGAGAGCCAATGCCACAGGAAGAGTTTGGGGTTAATCTGACCTGGATTTAAATGTAATACTTTTCCATTAACCTACTACCTTTTAGCAGTTATATGACAAACAGCAAATTCCCCCAGGAGATACGGTTTCCTTGCTCTAAAATGGGAATAATAATTAAGATTTAAAGTAGCAAATCCAAATGCGTTTACAACATATCATAATTTCCTCCAATTTAATATTTTCCTCATTAGTTAACAGTGCATACACAGATTGTACCATGATGTTGGTGGTTCTCTTTATTTCCCAGCCATTTATTATAACGTGGGGTCAGAGCTTGCCTTCACGCTTTCTCCTTCTTGAGATGTTAGTACAGAAAAATAATGGAAAGGTAGAAGCAAAACAAGAAAGGGGAAAATGAGTGAGCAAGGAAATGGAATGCATGAAAACAGCAGCCCTGTTTCCCCAGTGCCTGGCATGTAGAGGTAGTTGGTGAATGGAAACGTATTACTATAAATGTTATAATCATCATTATCACTAAAATATATTACAAAGTAATATATCGATGGAATAAATGCTAAAAATTAAATGTGCAATGTAAAAGTGAAACAAAGAGGCAGATAGAACCAGGGAAGAGGAGGCCATTTAACTGAGGTCTGAAGGTTAGTAATGGTTGAGAGGGGAGAGGGTAAGAATGGGTCTTAGAAGTGTCTTCACACAGAGTAAAGGCGAAAAATGAAAACACATTCAGAGCAAGCTTGACAAATGTGTGATCTGTGCAGTCGCAAAAGGCCTTCGATGGAGAAGGCACCACATAGTGTTTAATTCTCTGCTGTCACCATCTTGAAATTCTTAACACTTTTGAACAAGAGACCCCTATTTTTATTTTACACTGGGCCCTTCAAATTATACAGACTGTTCTGAATATACAGTCATGCTTTTCCCACTTATTCTAGAAAACATCTATTAGTTAACATTTGAGGTATTTATACAGCTTTGTCACCCTCTAATTGATTGAAGTAATGCTTAGGGGGGAAAAGTCACTAGGAAGGGGTAGGAACGATGGAAAGGAAAGAAAAAGCAATTTGAATCTGGTTTCCCTGGAGAGGTGCCTTTCTTCAAGAAAACAGTTTGTACCAGGTGACAACTGGGCTATTTATTATAAACCAGGATAAAACAGAAATCCCTGTCATAGAATGCAAGTCACACAATAGATATTTGGTAACATTCCAAGAAACCATAAAACAAAGGTCATGCAAAAACCAGGATCTGACGGGTTAACTTTTTTCCATACCAAAGAAGTTTTACACTGAGCAAAACATCTATCCACAACACGAGCACGGAGGACTGACTTTCATGTCTCTGTGTAAACATCACGGCTGACTTTGGACTTTGGGAGCTCTTACTCCTGAAAACCTTATATTTTATTTTCAAATGACATTCCCCCCCCTGCCAAGAAGTTACATTTTTTTCCCTTCTTTAAACAAGCAGTACGGGTAATGGCATGATGAACACATTTCATTTCTTCTGTTCAGCTTTTTCCATCCCCAACACGGCCTCCGTGAGGCCAGATGGCACCAAAGCAATTGCTAGTAAGTCAATACATCTGGCGACATTCCTGAAATGACAAATCTGATGGAGCAAC
>RJWT010014084.1:0-21307 GCA_004365215.1 Cuniculus paca
TGGACACAGGGGAGGGGATGTGAGAGTAGAGAACACAGGTGCCAGGGAGGAGCAGCAGGGAATCCCCCTGGAAGTCTGGAATAGGCACCCAGGGAAAAGAAGGCTGCATGGGATCAGGGATGCCAGGAACACTAGGCAGGGTTTGTCATCAGTTCAGTAAGTGAAACACACACAGGAAGGTGAGGCAGCCAGTGGGGCAGAGAGGGCAGCTGAGGACTGCGACCTGAGGACTTAGGTCTCCTGTGAGGTAATGAGGGTGGTAGCAGCTGGGAGGGGCAGGCAAATCCTCCACAAAGCCCCATTTCCTGGGTGGGCCTCCGGTCTCTCATCAGGGTAGACAGGTTGGCTCCAAGCTAGGCCACCTGCTGATCTCAGCCCCCTTGGCACTCAGCCCGAAGCTGGATCCTTCCTGCTCCACTCTGGAAACCTGGCAGGAGGCAGGGTGTCCTGGCTGCCGTGGCACTGCTGCTGCAGGGGCTCTTCTGCTGGGGATGTGAGAGGTCCCCGCAGGCTGGCCTGGACACCTGCTCCCCATTTGGCATCTTCTGTGTGCTGTTATTCCCTGTCCTTTCCCCTGGTTGGCTGGGCTGTACTTCCTGGTGGTATTGTGGGTAGATGGGAGTGTGGAAGTAAAGATGGGACTGGAGAAGTAAGGTTGGGATCCAGAACTATCCAGGCCTAGATGGACTGCTGGCAGAGACCCCCATCCTATCCTAACAGAGCGTGCAAGGTGGGTTCAGTCTCCTTCTAGTGCTGCTCTTGCAGCCTGGGACGACCAGTAAAATGAGCTGCTAGGGCAGTGGCTACTGATCCTGGGTCCCTCCCGAGCAAGAACAGAGGTAAAACTTGGCAACCTGTGCACCTGCATGGAGGCCCCCTGCAGGGGTGGAGGGGCTTGAAGCAAAAGGCCTGAATATTAGGGCAGACCCAAGGGAGGACTTACTGACCCTATGTCGTGACATGCCACAAAGCGCTGCTCAGGGAGACTGATTGCAGACAATGTCCTCTCCTCCACATGGTGCCTTGGAACTAGTTGAGAAGCTTGGTAAGCAGAGTTCCAGACCTGTGCCTCAGCTAATGGGCAGGGATTTGGGGACGCTGAACAGAGCACTACCTGCCCTCTTCCTGTCCAGGATGACGGACTTTTCATTCCCTCACGGAGCTTCCTGGACCTGATATGGGCTTGCAGCTGTGTGCTTTGCCAGAGGCCTGGTGTAGTACAGTAAGCAGGACTCCAGCATGAGGAAGACTTGGGGTTGGAGTTCTGGCCCTATGATATTAGTTCTAGGACTATCCACGAGGCACAAAATTGTAACCATTTCTTCATGTATAATAAATGAAAATATCAGTATCTATTACATAGGATTACTATGAAGATAAACAAAAAAGGTAGTGCCTCTACCTGGTTGGTTCTCAATAATTAATATTCTTCAGCTTTCTGTTCCCCAGGGCCAGGACTGGAGTGAACTAGCTTGGTGGTTTAAAGCCTGCTCCAGAGGCATTTGTTCTTGGGGCCTAATTTGGACCTGTGGGAGCCTGAGAGTGTGCATCTCCTTGAATTTTATACTAAGGGGGCCTCCCTTGCTTGCCTTGGTCTTAGGCCTGCCCTTCCCTTGAGTGATTTGAAATCTTAGGCACAAGCTTAGGGGCCCTAGGAGAGCATCCTTAGGGTTTTAGAACCTGATGGATGAACAAGCTGGATGCAGCCTGTACTGTGTGACAATCAGAGGTAGAGATGAGCCTGCAGCTGTGAGGACCAAGGGTGGCATCTAAGTAAGACTTTGGGGGCTCAGGGCTGAAAAGGAAGGATTCATAGCAGGAGTTAATCAGTATCACACACTTCTCTATAATGAGATCTCAGCCCAATTAATCTTCTTGTTCTGTCACCAGGGGCACAATTTGGCCCATGCCTACTCTGAGATCCTATGGTTGTGCCCACAGGATGCCAACCGCCTGTGCAGAGTGAAAAGCTCACCAGATGCTTCCAAGGCTTAGAGGGTTGGCATTACCAGACAGGCACTGGCCCATGATAGCCAGGGGGCAGCAACCCCGGAGGGCTCTGGGACAACCCAACCAGGGTTGTCCTACCAGCTGCCCTGTGAACCCACCGGTTCCTCCCTCCGTGGGGAGCAAAGGCACTGTGATCATGAGTCATGCCATTTCCCGATTATTTTGAAAGGAAACTTCTGTAATGAAGGAGGAGAATTACAGAACAACGGCAGTGGTGGGGAAACATGCCCAGCTTCCGTCGCAGCCGTCATTCCCGCTTTCCTCCTTTCTCTTTGCTCGAGGTACATATGACAGGAGCTTCCAAAACAGCTTCAGTGCAGAGAACTCTGAGTGTGTGTTTGTCTCTGAGCGACTTTCATCCCTCCATGGGTTCAATCTGTCTGTAAAGCCCTCCCTTGTCAGCAGCTGACAAGGCAGCTCAACAATGCAATGTGCTTGTTTCACTGCTTCCAGCTGAGTCGGGCTCCCTCACCAAGCTCTCCCTCCAGCACAGAGATGCACATCTGTAGAGATCCTCGGGCTGATGATGGTGCCCTCAGCTTGATGCCCAGCCTGGAAAGCTCCCCTCTACTCCTCCTGCCACTGCAGACCCCATCACCCCCTCCAGACACAGCCTGTAGAAAGACTAGTTAACTGCTGTGGAAACTTCTGAGTTAAACACATGGTTGATGAACACACTTTTGAGCAGGGCTACCTATGGATGGGAAGGTTATAGAAAATGACCTCCAGACTTCTCTCCAGCCTTTCTGATGCCATGATTAGGAAAATTGCCGCTGGAGGCTCTTGAGTCCCTTGCTGTTTAAGTCATTGTCCTTCTATAGTACTGGGTAGCAGTTGGTTTCTCCAGGGCCATGTGGTCCACTCTTGTCTCCCTCTCATTTGCTGATGTCTTCTCTCCTTATTTCATGCCATCATCTCCATGACTGGAGATGGATACAACTGTATCCTTCTCACAAGAGGATGCTCAGGTGTCTCAAGGCTGAGGGCTGCCTGGACTGTTCTACAGGTTTCCTTGTATTGAGAACTCCATACACATTGGGTTGATTCTCACAGGCTCTTATTTTGCCCCCATGGAGCCCAAGGTGGAGCCTTAGCTCTCTTCTCCATCTCACCCTGGTTCATGATAGAAGATGTCTCATAGGTAAAGCTGAGGTGTCTTTCTTGCAGGATAACAAGCTCTATTTCCTTTAACTGCTTCTCAAGCAGTTTTGTGTCCTCCTGATTGGACATGAACATTTGAGATCTACCTCAATTGTGACTCTCTCCTGGGAGATTCAGTAGGTAACACAGACAGCTCAGAACCCAGCGTGTCGGTTTACAAAGATAACATCATAGGTGCTTTCCCCAAAGTATTTTAGCCTGAAAGCTTTGTCCAGTGGTGGAGTTCAGACTTCTAGAAGTCAGTCGGCTGGTGGAGTACTGGCTGTACCCAGAACCTTGGCTTTAGAGAAAGCATCAGGGAAGAAGGGATCCAAGTAGCTCCTGGAGTTCCTCAGACTAAGATAGGCCCGACACGGCGCAAGATAGTGACTTAATGACATTTGCAAAAGAGCTCAGGGGAATGTGGCACAGACAGTGCAAATAATGGAGGCTTATCAAGGTGATTTGGGGCAGAGACTTTGGGAGGAAGCTGGGTCAGCACACAGGAGGAAGCTGAGAGCAAGAGAAATAAGACTTTTCTGGTAGTGGGAGGCAGAAGCCAGAGATCTTCTGGTAGTGAGAGGCAGAAGCCAGGTAGTGAGGGCTGGAAAGCATGAGGGAGCCAAGCATGTGCTGGTGGTAAGAGGAAATTGGGGGGGGTGGAGAGAGAAAGCTTGCCTAGGACTCAATGCTCAACATTTTTCTAGCAAAAATGCTCCTCTTGTCTATCAAAGGGAGACACTGTTGAATCTCCAGGCACTCTCCAAGGATAGAGAGCCATTCAGATGTGGAACTCAGAGGAGCCCACTCCTGCATCCTAGCATTTTTGTCCAGTATGTATCTGGACATCAGTGCTTTCACTGTGTTTTCAAGGGTAGCCAGACAGCCCTTTGTCTTACCAGCAAGTTACCATTTGGAAGAGAATCCACCAGTCTTTATGAGGTGACTGGTGGTCTTTCAGGAGAGGGGAGCCTCAGCGTGGGCCATCTCTTGGCTGATGAAGTAGCAATGCACTAGGCCACGCTTTTTCCATGGAAATGCAATTCAAACCCGCAGGATCTCAGACCCTTTGTGGAAAGACCGGCTTTTTGGGGAGCAATCTCCTTGCTCCAGAGCATTCCAATCAATTCCTTTCCTCCACCTCTGGGCCTGATTTCCAATTTGTTGGTGTTTTCCATTTCATTTCCCTCTTGCTCACCTTTCTCCCTTTGGGATTATTTGGAGTTTTGATTTCTTTTTGTTGGAATGAGCATTTCCTTCATATCAAAACTGTCCCCCCAACTCTACCCCCATAACATTCTTCAATTCAGTAGCTCCCTGCATCTGGCTTTGCCTCCTACCACCTGGGAGGAAAGACTTGCAGTTAACTAATAGCCCTGGCTTCACTTCCCTTCATGGGAGATGTAGCCCCTCCTGTTATGATAGCCTTTGCTGATGTCAGGAAGAAATGAGCTTTAATTACTGACACCTCTTTGCATAGAATGAAGACTTAGAGAAGGTTCCACAGCATCCTTGGTGGTCTACCCAGTATCCTGGCAACAGAATTCTAGGATACTCCCATAATCTCCTGGCTGGTGAAGACCCCAGTCTCCAAGAAAGACTCTCCCACAGCCAGACTATGTAGACTAAGGAGGGGTAGTGAGGTAAGAGAAATTGTCGCATCTTTGAAGACATGCAGAAAGGGAAATTTCATTATCTGTCTTCCATGCTCCCTAGTTCTGGAATCTTCCTGTAGAAATGAATTGCTCTAGCCTAAACCTGGCCACTATGCTTTTAGGTGAGCTTGCCTTTAGAAGTGACAGATCTGGCTGTGTTATGTTTCCCTCCACTGATCTCCAAGTATGGTCTAGCAGGTCCGCTGGAGAATTCCCACTTCTTTCTTGACTTTATTCATCTCAATCAGGTCTTTGGTTCATGCCCCACAAACGACTGTTTTTATTTCAGCATCCTGCATAATTCCCAGTGATGATGGAGTACAGCAAAATCAGAGAGAGAACATAGCACTGACGGTGGAGGTAGTGCTAGGGTGTGTGTCTGTGTGTGGGGGCAAGTGATTGCTTATTGAATGGGAGATCGTTATACCCATTTAACTAGGCTAGGATTCTGATTCGTGCTGTCAAACCTGTAACCCACTGCCACAGAGATTTCAAAGTGAGGGAAGGTCCCAGTTTGCCCATTCATTCACTTATTGAATTATTCATTCAAAAACACTGTCTGACTTTGTAGCCCCAGCCAGTCACTGTGCACAGCACAGCAGAGACTGAGATGAAGAAAATGTGAGGCTTTTCCCCAAGACATTTGAAGCCTTGGAGAAGACAAATGCATATACACACATGCGACAGTGTCATGCGATACTGCCACAAATGAACAAAGTGCCGTGGGGACAGTTGGTGGCTGGGGACTTGGGAAAGGGAGTGCATAAAAATGACATTGGAACAGGCCTTTGAAGGAGGCACAGGAGTTCTGTAGCAGTCAAGAAAGTGGAAGGGAGACTGGTGTGAACAATGGGTTCCGGACTGCTACCCCAAAATACGCTACCCCTTGACATACTGAATATCTTAAACTTAAGAGTTTGAGAAATTGGCAGAAGTAAAAGAATCACTGTGACCTTGCCCCTTCTCTCCTCCCCTGAAGCAGGTCAGAGAGCCTCACATGAGAAGTGCCTTCCCTGTACTGCACAGAAAGTGCATCCATCTGTCCAAAGATGAAGCAACACAAAGAAAACTCTGAGCAATTGGGCCTTGGTGAGTTCCCCCAGTCACACACTCACTTCCTAGTCTCTACCCTGTCTCCTTGAGTGTCCACTTTTCCTCAAATCTACTATAATAAACCCTTGTTTTAACTCTTTCTTTGGGCTTTCATTTCCTTGTGAATATCCTCATGTCAGATAAAACATGGATAGAGATACTTTTTCTCTTGCTAACCCATCTTGTTATAAAGTCCCAGCCTTGAATTTAGGAAGACAGAAGAAAAAGGCCTTTTTCCTCCCCTACAAGTGTTGAGACCAGCCAGTCAGTCAATTTCAATCACTTTCCATGGTGTTTGTATCAATGCACAGGGTGCCCAATGTACAGAGATTTTTGACGTTATGAAATATATCAGTATGTCTTTTAATCAGGGGATAGGTATCATCAGTGTGCCCACCTCTGTGCTTGGGGATGCTTTTAAAGTGGCATTATCTGGTATTCATAAAGACCAAGGCCATTAGGCCACACAGAAGCTTGGGAATTGTGGACCTGGAATTAGACAAGCCCCCCACCCTTACTAAGATGCAGACATCTTCCAGGAAAGAATAGAAGGCCCTGCTTATTATCTGAGTCCTGAGTTCCCAGGGACACCAAGTGTGTTCTAGCTCAAGACTTAGAAACAAGGAGAACATAAATCCATCCAACTGTAGGGCCAGGAAAGGTCTGATTTTGGTTTGTGCTCTTTAATCAATAGCATTAGGCTTTTCGATTGAAGGATCTTAATTTGATGATCTCCCAGAGGAGTCATTGGTTTTGACATGGACATATTACATGACTTCCTGGCTACCAGGGAGACTGGGCTGGCTTCCCAAAAGGATGGGAATGTTGCTGTCTTTGTTTTCTCTTTGTATCAGGAGCCAGGAATGGGCTTGGTTTTCATCACAACTTCAAAGGTTTGGGCTGAAACGGATTGCAATTGGTTTATGTTTTTGCCCCTGGAAAGACCACACAGAGTCCTTGGTGGACCACCCTTAGTCAGGTGAGAATGGTGCTAATGCGGGAAAAGGAGCCATGGTTTTCTTCTCAGAAGAATCTGAAACATCACTGTTAGTTGCATTTAAATACTTCAAGTTGCTGTTTGGGTTGTTCCTTATTTGTTCTCCTGGTTCCCTCTGCATTTTGGATCTGGCAAACTCGCTGAGTTATAAAGGACCCTCAAGCCCAGAGAGAACTTTCTGGGTGGGCTGGTCAGTCATGGGCATCGATGCTAAGGAGTGATGAGGTCAATGTGCCCAAGCTGCAGCTGAAGGGAGGAAGGGCCAGTGACCTCCATTCTGCTCTCAGAACCAACGACTGCTCTCTGATAGTCCCTTCTTGACAACCCACCCGAAGTGCCCTCAATCCTACTCGTCTGTTTCATTGTCTTCACAGTGCTGCCAGTTAAAAATCATTATCCATTTCTTCCTCTGGAATATAAGCCCCATAAGGGCAATGGCTTTGTCCTGTCCACTGTCATATTATAGGTGCTCATTTAATATGTGAATGAATAGTTGATGAAAGAATATACAAAATCTTTTCCTGGACTGTAAAGTACAAAGTAGTTTTCAGGACTTAGAGTTAAAAGACCAAGTTTTTGTGAGTTCTGACACATTTTAGTTGAAATTTTTACCTTACCAAGTCTCATTTCCTTATCTATAAAATGCAACCCTTTCACAGGGTCACCGTGAATAATTACTACACAAGAGAATGTAGGTGAAAATCCCTTTCTAAACTTTCTAGATGTTAACACGCATACAAAGTGTACTAGAATCTAGTGTTCATCTATTATTCATCTCTTCCTTTGGGAATTCATCAGTCCCTAAGGCTCTCTTTGGCCTGCCATTCACAACAGAAGGTCACAAAGACAGCCTGTGACCCAAGCCTGGACAATCATCTCCGTATTTGGGACAGTGATTAGTCCATGCAGTGAGCGCATGAAACACTTAACAGTTTTTCCTTGAAATTTGTATTTTTGTGCTAAGAGAAGAAAAGCTATGAATCAGAGTGGTTGATTCATAGTTGCTCTCTGTCCTAAGGGAGAAAACAAGGCTTTCTACATATGAAATAAAGCAGAAACAAAGAAATGAGAGATAGTTGATGAAAGCCAGTTTTCTGCCGGTGCTCTGTCTGGTTCTAGCTCTTGACTGGAGGATGTCTACAGCTCTTCCTTCATGCGTCGACACTATCAGTTGTTCTCCCTACTAGATAAACCAACATTTTGTTCAGTTTGAGTTGGTTTTTGGTCATATGCAACAGAAAAGCTATTCCTAGTCATTCGTTGATTCATGCATTCATTCATTTAGCCACTACTGTGCTTAACTGAGATTTATTGAACATAAATAATACTGTTACAAAAAAAGGAATTTAGCTCATTTTGTATCGGTTCCTGGGAGGGAACTTCTAGACCTTCGGAATTTTCCTAGTGATACAAGTGCCTTTGTTATTCCTGGGGTCCCCTTGGGCCACATTTGAGTTTAAGCTAAAGAGATGACTCAGGAAATGACTGCTTATACCAGAGAGACCAATCTTGTGTTTAGAGGATCAGGGCTTTGAGCCAGGTGATATCAGCCTGACCTCCTCCAGGACGGGGAAAGGAGCTGGAGAACAAAATCAAGTCAGATGGTCAAGGATTCAATCAACCAGACCTACCTAATAAGACCCCAGTAAGAACTCTGGACCTTGAAGCTCAGTGAAGCCTCTTGGTTAGTGAACCACTGATGTTCTGGGACGGAGGCATGCCAGACAAGACCCACCTCCAGGAAGAAGCGCAAGGAAGTGCTGCTCTCACCCAGAGTCTCTTCATTTGGTCAGTCCTGATTTATGTCCTTTGTAATAAAACTATAAGTATAGTGCTTTCCAGGGTTCTGTAAATCAGCCTAGGTAATTATCTAACCTGAGAAGGTTGTAGGAAGCCCTGAATTTGTAGCCAGTTGGTTAGAAGTGCAGGTAGCCTGGGGAATTCTCAAACTTGTATCTGACATCTGAAGTGTGGGCAGTCTTGTCGGGAAATGTGCCCTACTCTGTGGAATCAAGTTTTCAGAGTCAGAATTTCATTATGGTCTTGTTGCCATGGTATACATGACCCAGTCATTCCATGTTGGGTATTTATCTAAGAAGGAAAACCATGGAAAAATAAAAAGAGAAAGAAAAAAAGAAAGATTTAGGTAAGGAGGTTCCTAACAGCTTTATTCTTAGTAGTCCAAAACTGGAAACAACCCAAATGCCCATCAGTGGATGAATTGTGGTCTAGTCAATAAAATATTAGTCATTAATAAGAAGGATGAATTAATGAAATATGCTGCAACATGGATGAATCTTAAAACAATTATACTGATTGAAATAAGCCACACAGAGAAGACTGCAGAATATACCTACAGACTATACTTACTTTTCTGTAAAGCTTTGGAAAACATAGCATAGTTGATAGTGACAGAGAACAGATCAGTGGTTGCCTAGGAGAAGGTGGAAGGGAGAGATTAGAGTGGAGCCGAGAGAAGATGTGAAGATGGCTATGTTGCCTATTTTGATTGTGGTGATGGTGCTATTGGTATACATGTATGTCAAAACTTATCTGCCTAGACATCTTAAATATGTGCAGCTTATTGTATGTCAACTATACCTCAATCAATCTGTGACTAATGACACCACGGCTATGAAAGGGCTGGAAGGTTTCATTTAATACCTTACCAAGTGCTGGGCGTCGTGGTGCACTCCTGTAATCCCAGCACTTGGGAGGCTGAGGCAGGAGGATCATTGCAAGTTTGAGATCAGCCTGGGCTACAAAGTGAGCCCAAGGCCAGCCTGAACTGCATAGCAAGACCCTGTCTCAAAAAGACAACAACAACAAACAATACCTTACCAAGTGCTCAGACTCAGTGTGACCAAGATGGAACCCCTCTTCAGACATAACTCCCATTTGCTCTTCTTCCTCAATCATCCCTTGTTGGCTATGGCTCTCCTATTCACCCAGAACCCAGAAAGTAGGAGAGTTATCCTGTATTCCCCTGTTCTTACACCAATAATGAATCATAAATTCAATCCCAGTAGTTCTTTTAACATCTATTGAATCCACCAGCCTAATTAAGACATTATTGCCTTATATTTGAACTCTTACACTAGCCTCTACGTTACTCAGCTTTTTGTTGCTATAATGAAATACCTGAGGCAGGTTGCTTATGAGTAAATTTATTTATTTATTTATTTATTTATTTATTTTTGGCACCAGGGATTGAACTCATGACCTTGTGCTTGCCAGGCAGGTGCTTAGGCCACTGAGCTAAACCCCCAGCCCCTTTATGAGTAAATTTAAAAAGGGACTTAAATTTCAAGAGGAGAGCAAGAAAGTTGACAGAGGAGGCAGGAGGATCCCAAGTTTGAGCCCAGCCTGAGCAACTTAGTGATTTAGCAAGAAGACCCTATCTCAAAATAAAAAATAAAAAGGGACTGAGTGGTAGCTCAGTGTGAAGGCATTTGGTTCAATCTCTAGTGTAGCCAAAATAAATAAATAATAAATAAATAAAATAATATCTACAGGAAATGTGAAGCATTGTGCAGTTCACTTTACCCTGATTATTCCTTTACAGAATGAATAGTCAGGACAGCTAGAGATGCCTTGAGGCTAGAGATTGCAGGGTATTAACTATCCAATTAGTCGGTGGCGGAAGGGAGACATTGAAGATTTTCGAACAAATGAATGACTTAATGAACTATGCTACTGCTGCTGCGCTTTTTTTTCTGACCCCACCCCTTCTCTTCTTCCTCCTCCTCCTTCTCATCAGTTGTTTTTTTAGTGGCAAGAGTCTCGAGAGAAGTGAGGTAAATGTAGGTTCAAAGCAGGCAAAGACCAGAGGTGGACGCCTACTATTTGGAAGATTGTTCACGCCCTTGTGTGTCAGTCTTGAAGAAAGCAGGGGAGTCTTCCATGAGCGCTGCAGCAGAAACACACTTCACAGACCTCCGCATCTGACTACTTAGGAGGGAGAGGGAAAGCGAACTCAAGAGGATGAGTCAGCACTTTCAACGCTGGCTTCCTCAGAGGTGGTGGTATCTTTGTTAAGTATCACAGGTTTGCTGGGGATCCGCGACTGAGTCGGAGAGGAGACAAGGAAAAGCACTTGGAATGGATCTGACCTTTCTAACCAGATGGAGGCAATTCCTGGGATTATTTGATCAAAAAATGCCGGGGCTTCTTCCCTGCCATACTCAGCCCCCTGGGAGTCCCTGCCAGTCAAGAGGATGGGAGATCCATCTTCACTGACGGTTTTTTTTTTCCCCTCTAATAAATAACGCTAAATTGCAAGTGTGCGGGGGAGTAGAGGACGTCACTCCTCAATCCTGCTATTGTGTTCACACGCCGGGTAATTAGTGTCTGATAGTTTTAAACAGATGGGTCTCTCTGGCAGCAGGGATTACGACTTGAAATCAATCCTGAACAAATATTATATTAATTTCTCAACTCCCTCTCTCTGTGGACAAAAGTCGTTCTTTTCCTCTGAACACTGTAATGACGAGAACATTAATATTAGATCATTTAGAGATGAAACAGAAGTGATAGAGGAAGAAGAAGGGACGATAGGCCTTAACAGGAGCAGCCAGGGAGGAGGCAGACGCTCAAAGTTTCATGTGGCTAGATGCGGGCTAGAAGCAAGAAAGGAAATTCTGAGAGGATCTAGGTTGGTGGGGGGGTAGGGGGGATTGGGGTGTGGAGCGTTTGGGGATCCTAGCACTCCCCATACATGCAGCTTCCACTTGACACTGGCACCAGATTTGATGACAGGAAGGGTTGTAGCAGGAAGGCTGGGTAGCCTCTGATGTTTATTTCCTCTCTGAGAGGAGACCAGTTCTACATAAATAGGTCCGTAGGGGGCCTTGCTAGACTTCTAACTTCCAATCAAACCTGGCAATTTATAATTCAAAAACAAACGGGGCAGCCTGCAGTGCGCCTGCAGCCTCCCCCTCCACCACCCAGGAAGCACAGCCCCTTCTCCCTGGCTGTTTAAAGGGAAAACCTGCTCCCTACAACCCCAGTCCTACTTAAGCCTTTGCTCTAAAGCCCGTGCTCTTGCTCCTTGCTTTGGATGAGAGCTGGGCCTGGAAATGTTTAAATTACAGGCACCTCTTAACCATGAATGCTAATGTAATCCCCAGCCATTTCTCCTCAGCTTTGTAGGCAGAATTTGAAGTTGGGCCTGCCCTGCTAATGAATCTCCATGTCCATGAACCTCAGTTTCCCTATCTGTAGAACCAAGACTGTGTTGTCACTCCCCCAAAGCATCAAACATAACCATAAATGCAAAGGTATCTGATGATTTGTGAAAGCCCAAGGTCAAGTGCGATCATGATGTGGGTGAGATAGCCTCTGACAATGGATCCCTTTAGAGGAGGATGAGAGAGAAGACCTCTGCAGGTGAACTTGGAGCCCAGGTGTAGGTAATATGGCTGTAAAGACCCGAAGAGGAGTCTGTGATGATTGGATGCTGCAGTGTGAACTGGAGACAGGGCTGGGCACAGGGAAGGGGAGGGGCTGCCAGGAGAGCCACCCCAAAGGAGGCAGAGAGGTAGAACGAGGTGGGTTGTTATGAGGACCATGAAAAGCCTGATATTTTAACTAAGTTCCAAATTGACAAGCTAGCCTTTCATATTTTCATGGATGCTGGCAGAAGACGTGAGACTCCTGGGTCAGAGACAAAGTAAAAGGCTGTATTACGATAGCAGTGGCCTGAGAGTCAGCCCTGCAGTTTACTGGGTGACTGGAAGATGGCCAGGTGACATCTGCATTCATGCAGTGAGTTGTGCCCCTGGAGAGTAATTCTGCACTCAAGGAACCTTTATTTTTTATAAAGGAAAGAAAGCTGACTTCATTTTTTCCCCAGAAGGAAACACTGTCTTTTTATACTGAACACTAAGCTAATTTTCCCTTTACTTTGAAGAGACATTATCTCTATCTCCCAAGGTTGTTTGCTATACAGACATCCTTGAAAACATAGTTCTGAACAGTCAGTTAAGAGTATAATGTGCAGAAACACAAGAGGCCTATGGAAAATTTTTTCCCAAGAGAGGGCTGTCTCTTGAAGCAGAGCAGAAAGCTTTTTGAACTGAGAGACTTCAGTGGGGGACAGCAGGAGATGCTGGGGCTCCAGAAACTCCCAGTTGGCACCTACTCATTCTTCCTTAATGCGGCATGTGGGCAAGATCTCTGAGAGGCAAATCTGGCTGCTCAGCTCAAAATGCTTCATGTCTTCCTTTCTCTTAAAGTCTTTACTACTCAACATGTCCTAAAAGAATGCAATGTTAGACTATTGATTAGTATATCCTGGAAGCTGGTTAGAAATGTAAATTCTCAGGTTTCACGCCAGAGCCAGCAAATCAGAAACTCTGAAGGTGGGCCCCAGCCCTATGTGTTTAACCTGCCTTCTCAGTGAGTCTGATGCATGCTCTGCTCTAATTTGAGAACCACGAGACTAGAAGGTCTTTCATGAGTTGGTTCTTCTGAGTCCAGTCTCATCTCAATAATTTTCAACAATTCATTAGGTCTTCAAAAGCACCAGGTTCTCTTTCACTTCTGGTCTCTGCTAGGTGTGTTTTTCCTTTTGCCTAGCAAACAATTCTGTCCCCTAAAAGGGCTGATAGAAAAGCCCTACCTATCTGTCAGTTTTCTAGTTAGTACAGCAGTCATCTTCTCCAAGTCTGGGCAAGGTCTCTCATTTGATGTTTAAACTCCCTGCTGTCTTCCTTCATCTAAGGGGTTATTCTATTTCTTTGTCCTCATGACCTAATCACTTCTACAAAGGCCCCACCTCCTAATAATACCATGGCCTTGGGAGTTAGGATTTCATCCATATGAATTTGGAATTGAAGGCAAACATTCAGACCACAGCATTCTACTCCCAGGCCCCTAAATTCATGTACTTCTCACATGCAAATATATTCATTCCATCCCATTAACCCTCAGAGTCTTAACTCATTCCTGCTTCAACTCAAAAGTCTGAAATCCAGAGTCTCATCTAAATATCATCTAAATCAGATATGGATGAGACTCAAGGTATGATTCATTCAGAGGCAAATTGCTCTCCAGCTGTGAACTTGTGAAATCAAACATTATATGCTTCCAAAATTCAACAGTGGGATGGGCATAAAATGGACAGTCCCATTCCAAAAAAGATGAATAGGAAAGAAGAAAGGGGTTAGAGGTCCCAAGTAAGTCTGAACCCCAGAAGGGCAAACAACATTAAATCTTGAGGCTTACAAATAACTTTCTTTGACTTGCTGTGCTGCCTTCATAACACACTGAGCCACGGGCTGTGTTCCCAAGGCTCCGGGGTAGCCCTACCTCCACGGCGTTGTTGGAGCAGAGCTGCACCCTGCAGCTTTCATGGGTAGGAGTCTGGTACCCATAGCTTTTCCAGGCTGACACCACCTGCTGAGAGCTCTACCAGTCTGAGGCTGTAAGAGCCACTTAGTTTCACTGGGCATTGCTTTGGTGGGGTCCCTCCGCAGTAGCCCCACCCTGCATCATGTGCCAAGGCTGCGAGCGGCTCCATCTTTTAAAATCTAGATGGAGGTAGCCACATGGCTAATTCCCTCTACACTATCCCAGAAGGCACTACATGGATGCTGCCACAGTTACTGTTTGTGCCCTCTAGAGGGCAGCTATCACACCAGTCCTGGGCCTGCTGGAGCCAAACATGGGGTAACCAAGGAGTGCTACACCAGAATGTAGGGAGCAGAGCCTTGAGGTAGTTTTGGGCAGCAAGCACCAAAGCCCACAGTTGTCTGGCCTCTCCTTTGAAGTCCTTCTCTTCGCAGGCCTGGCACTCTGGACCTGTGATGGGCAGGGTGGCTCCAATAATCTCCCAAACCCCGTGAGGGTCACCTGCCCATTGTCACAATGAATAGCATCTGGATAATCCATGCTAATCTCTTTATCAAATGGTTGTTTAGCCACACCCTTGGTGCTTTTTCTCTGAGTTGTTTTTTCATTTTTATAAAATGAATATGCTGAGGATTTTCCAAATCCTTGAGCACTGCTTTCCTTTTGATTAAAAATTCCATTTTAAACCATTTCTCTTTTTACACTTTACTGCAAGTATTTGAGAGAAGCCAAGCCCTGCCTTCAATTCTTTGCTTAGAAATTTCTTCTGCCAAAGATGCTATTTCATAGCTCACGAGTTCTACCCTCTACAAAACTCTGGGACATGAATACAATTCAGCCAAATTCTTTGCCACATTCTATCAAGAATCACCTTTCCTCCAGTTTTCACTAATATGTTCCTTACTTCTATATAAAACTTTATAAGAATGGCCTTTACTGTCCAAATTTCTTCCCACATTCTTTTCATGACCACTTAGCTATTCTCTAAGAAGATTGAAATTTTCTCTACACCTCTTCTTTTCTGAGCCCTCATCATGATTGCATGATATGTCTGTCTTTAGCAGTGCTGGCTTTAGCTAGCTTGCACCTCGAAACTCTTCTAGCCTCTACCCATTACCCAGTTTCAAAGTTACTTTCACATTTTTAGATATTTGTGACAACAGCACCTCCACTTCTAAATGTGTCTTAGTCCACTGGGGCTGCTATACCAAAATACCACAGACTGGGTAGTTCATAAACAAAAGAAATCTATTGCTCATGGTTCTGAAGCAAGAAATGCAAGATTGCTGGCAAATTCAGGTCTGATGAGAGCCTGTTTCCTGGTTTGTAAATGTTATTCTACTGTGTCTTCACATAGTGGAAAGGGTCCTCCTTTATAAGGATCTGAATGCCATTTATGAGGGTTCTCCCAAAGGTCCCACCTGTAATACTATCTATCTCTTGGGGGTAAGGAACTTAGCATAGGAATGCTATGGGAAACATATACTCAGATGAAAACACTCCCTGAACTGAAATTCCTTGTTTGAATCCTGTCTTCACCTGGAAACTCTGTGAGAGCAGGGACCATATCTGTCTTGTCACTCCTTTATCCCTGGAACAGAAGAAACACTCAATAGGTGCTTGTTGAAAACTTGGTTAACTATTTCATTTAATTCCAGGTCAGTTTGGACAATGCAAAAGAAGAATGGAACATCTGGGGTAACCACATCTGGGGCCAGCCAGGAACTGGGAACATTTTGCTCAGCAGTGTTACTTCCTGGAAACATTCCTAGGAAATTTGAAGGGACTTTCATCAATCCTTTCTAATGTATCCGAAGGGGTTGTCTTGGGGAAAAAGCAATGGCCCTAAGCTCCTCTCTTATCTGTTCTGGGGACACATATCTTACACTGGGCCCAGCTCATCATAGCCATCAGGGCCAAGGGCCAGGGCCCTACCATGTCCCACTGGTAGGAAGGTCCCACTAGGAGGAAGTACCATCTTGATTCCAGAAGAGGACTAAGGAAGAAGGAAGGAAGGGGTGGAGAGTAACTTTTGCTCAACTGTTAATAGGGCTCTGGAACTGTATGCACTTGATCTCATTTAAATATTACTTGAAAAACTGTGATTTTTAATTCAAATTTTAATTTTTTGGTACTGCGAATCAAACTCAGGACCTTGCACTTGCCAGACAGGCACTGTGCCCCTGAACTATATCCCCAGCAAACTTGTGTGCTATGTAACACTTTCCCTATCTTATAACTAAGTAGAACAGAAGCTCAGAAAGGCTAAGACAGCTTTCGAGGTCACACTACTTCTAAATGTCACAGTCAAGGTTCCAGACAGTACTGCTCAGCATGGTACTATGGTGACTCTTCCTCTCCTGTCTGGGAAATGCATCATGAAGGGAATCCCAGAAGCCAAAGATTTTGCTGTTCCAGGGCCCCCAGCCCCCAGCATTTGGTGGAAGAGCTGAAAACTCCACAGAGCTTGAGGTCTCAAGAAAGGCACTACTGCATAAAGGATAGCACCCAGGACTCAGCCAAGTACTGAGTGACCCTACTTAGGTCATACCTCATTCTCCTTTGTGCCCTCATCAGTAAAATATTGGGGGTGGTTTTGATAGCATCTAACTTCCAACATCCCTCCTCTCATACCTGACTTGACTCCAGGCACCACCCAGTGGGCTGCTTCCAGACTCTGCAATTCTGGACACAGACAGACCCAGGTCAGGTTCACCTTGCCTAGCAGGAATGAAAGGATGGATTCTTAACGTGACTTCATCACTGGTACTCTCTCCAGTTCCCCAGTTCTGGCCTAAATCAAATGGTGGAAGTAAAGGCATCATGGGAAAGGGTTTGAAAATGATGAGAACCTTGACCCCAGCCTCCATGTGTTCATTAGTAGGTCTAGCTGCTTAAAATAGTGCTTCAAGCTTGGCTGCACAGTGGCATCGCCTGGAAAATGGTGGAATCAATATGAAAAATGTTGATGCCTGAATCTCACTTCTAAGATTCTGATTAATTGCTCTGGATTATAGCCTGGATATTGGGACTTTTAAAAGTAGCCTAGCCTCTCGAATAGGTTGAGAATCATTGAGTAGAAGAGTAGCATTTCCCCTCCAACCACCATGGCTCTATTTCAAAACATGACAGGCTCTCCTCTTGATTAGAATAGCTGTGCTTTCATTATCTGCCCCAAAGAAGGACTACACGGTTGGCCTGTGCCCGGGTCACTTCAGGTAACCCTGAATGCTGTGCATTTGGACTTTCTTGCTGGAATTTTCAGTTGGGCTTTTTATGTCTACCTCATTTCCAAGTTTTCTTTGACTGTAGGACAGTGATCAAGAAAGACAGAGTTATGAAAGAAGGTAATAGCCAGGCAATGTCTTAGTTGGTTACATGCCACCCACCAACTGGCCTAGGGGAGATATGACTTGAAGTTGCAGAAACAAATGGCAGGATGACAGCCTGACCTGCACAGTCTAAGGATACACCATTAATCTGGATCTAGGTGGTTTCTAAGGTAGTCTATCCTTTTAAGCACCCAAGAACTGAGTTCTGCACTTGGTGATGCTGGAGTGGCAGGGGATCAGAGTCCCTTTGAGGCTGTCTGGGAGTTTGAGGCCCTCCCTCCTACCACTGGCTCATTGGCCACTCAAATCACTGCAACTGGGACACAAAAGATTTAAAATTTCAGCCCACAGCTGCCCAATGTGCCCAATGTGGGGGAGGACAAACTAAATCCTTGTTTTCATTCCTTCCCCCAAATGGAGCTCACGTAAAGCCTTTAAACCATCAGCTTTTATCTGTTTTTAGTGTCCAATTTAGGGCTTTGCAGGGACTCCCTCTAGGGCTTTCTCAATGGATTTATATCGCAGACAGATAGCATCTTCGAAAGCTCATCTGAACTAGAAAATAGAGAAACATCCTTCTCCATTGTCAAGTGACAAGTGATGGCACCCAGGCAGCCAGCTCTAGTGTGCAGGGCCCACTCTGCGAGCCATAGCTAGGGCGGGGCTTGTCTGAAGAGGGGGGAGGCAGGAGGGTGGGAATGCTCCCAGCAGGGTTCTGAATTGCCTGCCCTCTTTTGGGTACAGCGTCTCCAGCCCCAAAAATCTTTCAACAAAGCACTCACTGTCCTCTTGGCTCGTCACCTGCAGGCATGAAGATGTCAGCTCCCTGGCCAACCACCAGGTGCCATTCATAGAGATATGTGCATGGGGGTGGAGGGGAGGAAACTAAAGATGCCTGCTATGGCTTGCCTGGTAGGAAACAAAAGCTCTCTTCTTTATTGCTGAACTGACTTCTTCCAGCTCCTTCTAGGAGCTGTGTTAACCCCCTCCTCCCTGCTTCATTTTCTCTTCTGGGTGAGGCATCCAAATGGTTTTCCCATACATGTTTATTGAGCATCTGCTATATGCTAGTCAATGGAAGGGATGGGGTACCCATCTCTGGATTGCTCACAGTGAGGGTGAGAGACAGAGAAGTAAAGAGGAGATGTTGACAGCGATCTGTGTTAAAGAGAGAAGTCAGCCTTCATGCTGAGATAGAATGGGAACAGAGAGCCTCGCCTGGGTGCTCTCTGCTCCACTTGAGTCTCCTAGAACAGAGATTCAAGGATTGCGATCATCCCAGGCAGAGGCAGGGGCTAGAAGCTTCTCTACCTAAGAGACCAAGGTCCTGATGAGGTCCTATGACTCTAGGATTCCCAGGACATTCCTTGTTTATGCCTGTTGTCCTGGCAACACTTTCATCTAACAATGTCAATTTGGATGACAAACAGGTGTAAATCAGAACTGTTTCTGAAAACCTATAATGCTGTATTCAGAGGGTGTGTGTCACCCAATGCTGAGATTCTATTTTTTGATGCAGAGTCAGCACACCTGCTGCATCTTTGTGTGTGTGTGTGTGTGTGTGTGTGTGTGTGTGTGTGTGCGCGTGCATGAGCATTTGCGCATGCCTGTGGTGAAGGGGTGATATATGGGATATGTGTACTTGCTCCAGCAGGTCAGTAGAGACTGTAGAAGTGACTTGGGGGTTGGAAATGGTAGTCATACGTACAATAGAAATTACTTCAGTTCATCTTTTGCTTTTTTCAGTTCAGGAAACTAAAAACCAGAAAGGAAGATAGGAAGAGGATAGAGAAAAGGAGAAGGATGGAGAGTGCCTAGTAAAAGCCTCACTGTACACACTAGACTGGGGCTCTCATTCATTGTCACATGCAGCTGGGTAGTATATATAGCACACCCATTTTCTCGATGAGGAGACTGACACTTGGGGAGATTCTGTAACATTACCATTGTCACAGGCTTTAAGCAGCTGATTAGTCCTGATTCAAGGCAGTGCTCCCTCTGGCCTGGACAACACCATGGCTCATGGGAGTGTGACTTGGGCAGCCCTGACCAAAGCCATGGTAGCTTTAGGTCCTCTTCTACTCTTGCCACAGTTCTCAGTCCCCGGGGGACTGTCCTACTCTGTGAGAGTCAGGTTTCAAGGGAAGGACCACATAGGGTTCATCTCAGCCCCCGAGCCTTCAGTCCTGGCAAGTCTCATCCCAGGACCCCAAGAGACAGGCAGGGAAGCAAGGTCTCTGGCAGAGAGGAAACTGGAGACACGCAGGATGCTCTTCTGGGTCTGGCTTTCCACTGCCAGCTGTGTGCTCTCAGGCACAACTGCCCTTCTGGTCTATGACAGGCAAGTACACAGTGAAAGACTAAGGATATTTCCAGCTTTGGTGTGGCAGTAATTCCAGGGCTGATGTCACCACTCCTCATTTGGGTGGCTAAACATGGGAAACCAGCATCTCCAAAGCCCTCTGTGCTCTAATCATAAGAGTGAAAAGGCAAATGCTCTGGCTGAAGCTATGACTGAGGGTCCCAGTTGCCCAGACATGAAGCCTCGGACCATCAGAGGTTGAGAGGAGGCCTGGCAGCAGGATTTGCCACTGTGCATGTGTCCTGTGTGAGGTGATCTATGGAACTCCTGCTCCCTGGACATTGCTTGGGACCAGAACCCTGGATGGGTAGAGTGGGGACTTGTCTGGAAAGCCCAAGGGAGCTCTTTGCTGGCTCAGAGCTGGGGAGGAGCCTGAGGTGCTTGTTTCAGGCTGTTGAGCAAATAGCCTTGCTGGGACTTGCCTCCACTAAGTCCCATTGGCATGCACCCCCTGGCTGGCATCCCTTCCTGATGTCAGTCCTGGTCTACCCCCCTGAGAACAGCTCTCTGGCCCCAGGCCTCAAAACACCTGCTCCTGTCTCCCCCTTATGGGGCAGTGGTTCCTACTTGTTAGCAAGGGGCCCTGTGGAGGGCAGGATGGGTGAACACAATTGAGGAAGATCATTTGAATACCTGGCCTTGTTCAGGTGGCGAGTCGGGGTGTGCCTGTGGCGGCGGCCTACTGAGCTCTCCCTTACCTCTCCTCACCTCTCCCAGGTGTGAGAGCTGGTGGGGCCTGCAAAGTGCCAGGTGGTGTTCCACCTAGGTGTTCCCAGCCTGGACGGTGGCCAAGGCTCAAGGTACCCAACAGAGTTTGAGGGTCCAGCCCCTGTCATCTGCTGGCCTGAGGAGAGGCAGAGGGACCTTGTTCTCTGGCCTCACCTGCAGCAGGCCAAGGTGTTTACATGCTGCCCCTCTGGATGAGACACTGACCTCTAACTGAGGGCCATGTGTCTGTGATACTGGGGACTCATTGTGCAGAGCCTGGAACGAGTATTTTTCAACTTGGAGCTATCAAACTCTACCCCTTCAGAACAATCACATACATTTCTTTGTGTTCGTGATGCTCCCCCGTGTGACTTTGCTATGTCCAGAGCCTGCCCTCAGCTGACTTCAAGGTCAAAGGGCCTCTCTCAAAGCACTCAGGACCACAGCTGCCCCTGGGAAGGAGCTCCTGTACCAAGCCATTTAACAAAGCGAGTATGTGTAAGAAGAAACAACCACACGGACCTATCCCCCTCTGCAGTATTTCGCCTTCTCTGTTCTTATTCCAGTGTTCCCTTGGGTCCTACAAGGCAGCAGGGCAGGTGTAGGTAGCCTTGCTTTCTAGATGAGGGGACCCAAGGGTGGGGAGGACAAGCAATTT